>CM056204.1:16622037-16862037 GCA_029692085.1 Gymnothorax javanicus
GACAGCAGACCAACATAGATACACTTAAACAACAATTATTACTAGGACCAACCACAAAATCCAATGAACACTTACAACCCAGGAATCAACATAATAGACCATACCAATGACTATTCCTGTGACAAAAGGCCGGCAATTTAGCACAGACCAAAACAGACTGTAAACTAGTTTTGACCTAGTCTTGTGGCGCAAAAAGCAACATTGTCTTTGCCCAGCTCTTCCCACAGTGGGTTTCTCTGGGGGTGTACCCCTGGACCTCCCCCTCAGAACTCACGACAGAACGTCCGATTCCTCCAACTGACGGTGATTCCCAGGCCCTGGCAGGCTTGCGCGTACGCCTCCACGTTGTCACACAGCGTGGACTGCATGCCGTCGTATTCGCACATGTCATACACGCAGCTGTCCAAGAAGGGCCCGGGTGCTAGGGCGCTGTTGCAGGGCCGGAAGCGATCGGACAGGATCAGCTCAGCGCACAAAGCCTTGTACTGGGACCCCTCTTCCTCCGTACAGTTGAGGTGCAGGTCTTCCCTCTCATCTGGCTGACAGCTGTATGATAGAGGCGGAGCCGAAGTGAGACACAAAGGCACCTGTTTGTGCATGATGCAGTAGAGTATACTCCCAGGCAAAAGAGTAAAAAAAATAGGTCAAATGGACATCAAAATAGGTCAAACGGACATCTCTACCACGGATAAGCCTGGAGGAAGAGGTTTCAAAGTCCAGAATTAAAACCTATAAAGAATATTTTGTCTTAAATTACACACAAACTGACCGGAAAACATTTTTCAACAACTCATGAGCAGCTTGAAGCCAGCAACATTGAGTGAAACAAGATTGACTTCCCTTTCTGGAGAAAACCGGTCTGCAAGCTGTCTGCTTTGGATAGTCAAAGAAATCAAAGCAAAAGCTATACCATGCTAAGTAACTTTAACCATTTGTTCAACTCTAGCCAACTTCCTGACCAATGATTTGTTTTAAAGACCATTTAAAGCTTTATTTTTGGCCCAGGAGTGTATATTTTGCATCGTGAGTCCTGTGCAGTTTTGAAACAGATAATCCCTTATAATAGACCATATAGTGCTTATGTATTGCCTTTCTGCAGTACCTGACTCCATTACTGGGCAAAGTGACACTCACCCAGGATCAGGGTCTCCCTTGGCTTTCCAGCTGTTACCAAGATCTGTCACATTTTTAGCTGGAAGTCCATTGGGCATCAGGTCATCATCGGTGGAATTGCCATTGTAGTTCCCACACATGCCACACACCTGAGAGTAAATGGTAGTGAGAGCAAGAAAAGATGTGTTGTGGGTATCATTCTTATTACGGTCCTCAAGGTCTGACAGCTGCTGGTGTTCCATCCTCCCTTTACCTGGGAGTCAGCCGTAAAGACAGTCTGACCAATAAGGAGCACTAATTGGTCTGTTAATTACCTGAGAGAAATAAAAACCAGGGCCAGATTTGGATTCAAGGTCGAGATTTGGTAATCCCTGATGTATAGTGGCAAACAGCAGAGCCAATGCCAAAATGCCCCACTTGAACCCCACTGTGTGGATTGATTGCAAGCAAGCCGCAGTTTTACAGGGGAGGAATGCATTACCTTGTCAAAATAGTCTCCCGGTATTGTAATTTCCAGGTGATGCACGCCATCAAATTTCACAATCAAGCCAAAATCCGTGTCCAGCATATTGAACACCCCGCTGGTGGTCACCCTGGCTCCAGCAGCAGTGATGGAAAGAGGCATGCGTATCCTACGCCCGTTTAGCTAGACAAAGGAATGAAAAAAATGACACACAAACACACACACACACACACACATATATATATATATACAGTACCAGTCAAAAGCTTGGACATACCAACATTTTTCTTACAATATGTGTTAAATGAAAAAATAAGCAGCCTTTATTTTACAAAAAAAAAAAAAAGATCTAATTCTTAAATCCATCAAACTAACCACCATTTGTTGTCATATTTGCAGAGCATTCTCAAGTTTTTTTTTTTTTTTTAACAAGGGCACTCATATGACTATAATGAATTTGCAGCTGGACAGCTGTCTAACTCCCCAAAGACGTGTTATAATTGAGGTGGCTTTTCATCAGCCGTTTCGCCCAATAAGTCCAGCTTATAACAGCTTGACTTTAATTTCTTTGAGAGCTTCAAAATTTTGGACACTATTCAAACAAGTAAATTATTCTCTGTTCACTTCTGACTGTTTACCATTTACAAGATTCCATTTGAGATTATACAGAGAAGTTAAGCCGTTTAATTTTCTCTAAAAACAGCGTGCTGTGACATTAGCAATGCGTTTCCAAACTTTTGACTGGTATATACTCAGCGCCATTAAAAACGCACAGGTGAGGTATGTACTGTATTTGCGGAAAATTGAAGAAACGATTGATTTTCATTGTTTTTCCAGTGAGGCACGAGAGGAAATAAAGAAAAGCGCGTGGTATTGTAATCCTGACGCGCACCACGTGCACGCGCCAAGCACTTCAGTATTAACAAACATTGAGCTGTTCGTGATGTGTAAAGTGACACTTGACTTGTTCTTTTGGGTGTGGTCAATAGCCTACATAAAGCCAAAAAAAAAAAAAAAAATGCTACTGCATCAAGAAAATGGAACGGAGAGAGAAAGAGAGCCTCTGGCATGTTACAGGCAGATCTCACTCGCCGAGAGGTGGTGCGTCATTTGCACTGTCACCGTTCAACAATCAGTCGGCTGTCTATCCGAGAATGGAACACAGGCACTGTCACTGACCGACTCCGCTTAGGGCAGCCACGAGTGACGAGGGCAGCTCAAGAGCGCCACATCTGGTTACAGCCTGTATGTGACAGATTCCGGACAGCAACCAAAACTGATTATGAGATGAGGGGTCCAAGACGATTGAGGGTGAGCACAAGTATTGTTTGAAGCCGTTTACGTGAGCAAAACATGCGTGCACACGGCTGCTACAGAAAACCCATTGCGCGTCACGATTACAATACCACGCGCTTTTCTTTATTTCCTCCCGTGCCTCACTGGAAAAGCAATAAAAATCCATCGATTCTTCAATTTTCTGCAAATAAAGTACATACCTCACCTGTGCGTTTTTAATGGCGCTGAGTATATATATATATATAAATATATATCAGTGGCGGCTGGTGAACTGGCGATAGGGGAGGATCAAAACAATCCCTTAAAATTAATAATTGGTCACGACCTGTTTTCAATCATTCATTTAAATTACCATTCCAGAAACTCCAAAAACTCTCAACATTATCAGGTGAGGCCAGTTTTCATTTATAAAGCATACCTGTGAACTCTCACGCATTCTGTGTGAGTTTATTTGGCATATTTACGTTCCTCTGCTGTAGTCAGCAATTATTCAATCAACACATATGTAAGAGATTCTCGCGCGGAATTGAAGTCCTTGTGCACTGGAGGGGTTGGAAGCAATGGAATTGCAGAAAGATGTTTCAAATGGTCTTATTTCATTTAACCAATCATGAATCACATGCATTGCTTCCAATACCTGAATAAAGAAAACCGTGAAAAGTCCGGAGTCATAATCGGTATGCGTTATAAATGAAAACTGGCCACATCTGATAATGTTGAGAGTTATTGGAGCTTCTGTAAAGGTAATTTAAATGAATGATTGAAAACAGGTCGTGACCAATCATCAGTTTCATTAATTTTATCGCCAGTTCACCAGCCGCCACTGATATTCTTTACAAATATTTTTAGGGCTTTACAACATTGTTATTGGAGAGAACAGCATTGTTGCTAAACCTTATTCCTGGAGATCAACCATACTGCAAGTTTTCACTCCAACCCTAATTTGGCACATCCATTTCTACTAATTAACATCTCAACCAAAGCATGAGCTGTGTAATTAGGCTTGATTTCTTAGGGCTGGAGTATAAGTCTGCAGGATACTAGATCATTAGGAACAGGGCTGGTTACCACAGGAATAAAAAAGAATGGAGAATGAGAGAAGGAGAGACATGCAGTAAAGGTTGATGACCATATTAAAAGTACTGATGTACTCTTAATGGCCATGTGGTCAACAGGCCACACTACTCAGACACCGCAAAAAAAGTATCTCAATCAGGTGAAGTCATGACCTTGTCAAATATAAATCTCACAGCTTTTCCAAACTACTACCTCTTCATCAATGGGGCGCAGCTTGAAAAGCTAGTTCAGGCGGACAACTCCAGACAAGCCCTCACTCTCTGGCGCACCCACGCAAATCTGCTGCTCCCCTGCCCCTCAAAGCTGGGCTATTTAAGCTGCTCTCCTGCTCTGACTCTGCCTGCGGCTGCACTGCATAATTCTCTGCTGCTGCTAGTATCATTGCCTGGAGCATCACACTTGCCTGCTGCTTGCTAACATCCAACTTTCACCCCAGCATCTAACCAGTGGAGGGAGGGAGGGGGGGGGGGGCTTGGTGGTGGTATCTTCACACTCCTAGCTCTCCAGAGAGTCAGAGCCCAAAATCAAAACTGTCGTGGCATCTATTTGTTAATATTGCAGATGCTGATTCATATGCGAGTTGGCCGACTGAACTCTAGTGCTTGCCCACTTCCTCTCCTTTAACCACTCTCCATCAACCTTGCCCTTCTCTTCCTCCGCGCATTTATGCTCCCTTCTTAAGTCTGACTCTCCTTGTCCTGTTTTGTTTCACAGATACAAATCATTAGAAACACTGCCATAAATATGAGCTTCGTGAGGCTCGAAAAACTGTTTTTGTTGAGACTGGTTCAGATATGGATTCATTCAATAATTCTGTGGCGGTTTTTAGAGTAGTAGCTCTATTATTAGCAGCTATCCCACCAAGTGTCCATCTGTCCCGCTCAGAGTGCCTTAAAGCTGGAGTATGCAATTTTTCAAAAAATCACTTTTTGTCATATTTGTTAAAACTGTTACTATGACCTGACAGTGGGATGTGAGTCAGATGATCTTTGAGAAAATCAGAGTCATCTGGCTCTATCTAGTGCTTCTAATTCCTTCTGCAAGATTTCATTGCGACCGGGACAAAACAACCAATCAGAGCCAGGAGGAGTGACTGACGAAGACAATCATTTCTCGTGCACACACTATTCAATCAGCTGTGTAGCCTAGTTGTGGGTGTTTCTTTACAGCTGGACAAACACTAGCCAGCATAAGCACTGCCATTTCTCACGGACTACCTTATTTGTGAGTTCAAACTTGAGAAGTTGAGAACGGGAGTATAAATTTCCAAGAACGCGAGGACACGGTAAGCTGAATCTGCAGTTTGAGACAGTTGCGTTCTTGTCTACTTAACATTTCAGCGCGAGAATTTATTTGTTCACCTTTCTCACAATTTTAATATTGTTAAAAATAAACAGTTATGTGCTTTTGCCTCGGCGGATGCTGTTGTCGCTTACTTTAACCAGAGAATGCTGTCACATTAGCTGCAAAAGCCATAGGGAAAAAGCAGGCTACACTTGCAGCCGATAGGCGTTGCAAGCTCGGCTCAATAATAACTTCGTCGGTAGTTGGTTGCTAACGCAAGTGGGTGGCTGGTAGATACATTGTATATCACCACAGATGTATCTGAAATGCCATATAGCTTCATATGTAAGACCTCAATGGTTACAGTAACACTCCGTTGAGAATATCTCATGTTACAAATGTTGTGCTCGTGGCTGACGTTCGCTTGTTTCCAGTGCTAAGGCTAACTCAGTGGCTAGCTGTCTTTTATACATAATATGCTGTAACTCTATTTCTAATATGCCCAGGTAGTCGTACTGGTTTGGTCTTTGACCTGAGGCCACATTCATAGGATACTTGTTGATGGTAAAATGTTATTTTTATTATTTCGCTGTGTTTGCACCTAGCGTTCACACAGCTCCGCTGATGATTCAGACATACGACACAGCATCCAGGTAACGGGATGCGAGACTCGCGCTCGTGCATTTGAATTAGGGGGCGTGGCTTTGGTCAGAGACTTGAGGGGAGGGGGTGGGTTTAGAGGTGAGGCTACATTCAAATCTTGCTTGCTGTTCCAAGATTGCATACTCCAGCTTTAACTTTGCTTTTGCTGGCTTTTTGGTGTTTGGCATATACTTCTTGAAAAAAACTTGCCATCTTCAATAGTTTTCTTGTTTTTGTGACCAATACATCTGCAATTTACGCACCTACTCTTTTGGCCTCTTTAAAAACTCGATTAGTATCCACATCTTGCTTTGGGACTTACTCAACAAAGAGCTTCCGGTTAGATCTCTTTCGAGCAGACAGATGCCACCATTCAGCATTCAAGTCAATAATTTCAGGTGCATTTTGAACATTCCCTGATTCAGACAGAACCACCCCAACTAATTTTGCAAGTGGTACTAGGTCTAGGAATTGAATGGTGTAGTACTTGTTTTTAGTTAGCAAAATTCCTCAATTGATCGCTTTTATCGATGTGTGTTGTTGACTGTTATTCTATAGATCAAAGTCCTTCTAACATATTGTCACTTCGGGTGTTTGAAATGTTACTTCCCTCCAGGGTTCACCACACTTTAATTACTTTGTGTTGAATATCGCTCCTGAAAAGACTGCTAATTCGCAATAATGCATTAAAATACAATGGCCTGCGTCCTTGCGGTTTGCATACTTCAAAGTTAAGCTGCTTTCACACCGGACGGGAAACGAATTTTTCGCACGACAGATTACATTCAAAGTCAATGCAAAGACGCGAAATGTAGTGTGAAAAATTTGTTTTGCATTCAGTGTGAAAGCGGCTTTAAGGCTGTTTCTCAGGGGTGCTCCTGATATCCACCCTCTGCATGTCTCTCCTTGCTTTCTCCGTCTCTTCCCTACATCCCTTCCTTTCACCTGCCCCCCGACTCCCGCACCCTCCCCTCTTATTACGGATCTCACCAGCACTCTGCGGCCTTTGCTGAGCGTGACGTTCGCGGCGGGCAGGGTAACTGTCACTGAGCGGATGTAGGACGCCATCGGCTGGCCCCGCTCTTCGTTCTTGGCCACGATGGCGAAAGGCGTGACCCTGCTGCTATTGCACACCTCCACCAGGGTGTAGGTGCAGGTGCCCATGAAGGTGTGCATTTTGCCGTCAAAGGTGTAGTAATGCGGGTCGCCGGCCACGTGGCACACTCCCATACCTGATAGAAAACATTTTTACAAATAAAATTCATATTTTCCCACCAGCCAAATAAAAAGTCAAGGGAAGGCTTTTGAGAGAAGGATGGGCACTGCGTTTGAAAGCTGACAGTATAACTTGGAAATAAAATGATGACTAATGCACCCGTGCCCAGTGCGTGTATATGTGCGCACATTAAATTATGATTTTTTTTTCCCTCCGCCGCCACCCCGCCTCCTCTTGGGAGGTCAGCTTTATTTTTATTAACAATAATTTTGTACTTTGTACTTGGAAGGGTACAAGAAAGAGAAAGACAGGGTGGTGGGTAATACAAATAAATGCAAATAAAAACAAAACTTGATGAAACAGAACCATACAGTAAGAAAACTGACAGATGATTTTGGGTTTTTGCCTTCTTTAAACAAGACAAATGCATGAAAGAAGAAAAGAGAAAGAAAAAAAATATAAAACAGTAACAGTAGCAGTAGTAGTAGCAAAATTAAATGATGATTTAAAAGAGGGGCTCACCAGTAGAATGACAGCCCAGCTGGCCCTCCAGCATCCCACAATCCTGAGCAGGGCCGCACTGCCACGGCTCGCAAGTGATGTTGTTAGAGGAGGAGCAAGTACAGCGCTCGGAGCAGTCAGCCGCTGGAAACCAGCTCTCGCCCACCTGGAGCACAATAACACACAAACACACACACGCACATGCACACGGGTAGCTTCACGTGTCAGTAAATACAATAATACATGCATAAACACCAGACATGTCAGTTCCTAACGCTGGAGCTGTAAGGCTCACTAAAACTAATGGTAGCAACCGTTAACAAACATTCCTTTCAGAATGAATGACCGCACAGTGGATTATGGGTAAAAAAAGCTATACAAAGAGTGCTCAGCTTGTTACTTGCTCAATAAAAAAAGGAAGTCAGGATGCAACGTCTTTAAGGACACAAAATAAACCCTGATGGCAATGTTTAAATATTTTCTTCTTGATCCATAAGAACACTAGTCTGCTGTAATGCATAGTGAATCATTAGGGACGGTGAAAAATATTTATCCAGCCAAAAAAAAAATTCAATGCGACAAACTTCTGGCACTGAAAAACTGTGGAGCAGAAGACCAAGGCATATGAAATCATGACATTCCATCATAGCTGTATGAGTGCTACGGAATGCCATTACGCTATCACCCAATCCATTCACGCCGGTTGTCGTATCTTACATACCCTCTCTGATGAATATCACAGGAGGCAGATGTGAAGCCTCCAACAAGAAAAAATTATACTAAAAATTCTGATGCAGCTTATTGGGGGAGGGGCGGCAATTCAGCCGACCCTTGAGTTATAAATATACGCACAGAACAATACACTACAAATTAAAAAATTACAATAATCAGCTGCAGTCAGAATCGGGGGTACAATAATTATCTAATTGTGAACCTCCTTTGCGTACTATTTCGGCTGGCGCCACAGGCCATTGGTATCATACGAAAGCATAATGACAATGCAGAAATGCAGCTTTAGGATATAGCCATGTTGAACAAAAATTGTAAACAGAGTCAGCACAGTAGTGGTGCCAATGGTTAACTTTGTGTACTGCATAATTACTACCATTGAAGAAATTATTTAGATTGTGCACAACATAGTAGCGACCATTGAAGAAATGATTCACTACCATAACTACCATTGACTTATGCTGAACATGGGGAAGTAGCCACCAGTAGGACAGTGAGTTTTTCTGGTGAGCAATGTCAGCAGGAGGAAAGCTTTGCAAAAGAAAGGCCAGTTTTGGTCACTAAGTCAGTCTGTACCTACCGGATGGTAGTTGTGTTCTTTATCTGTACAGCCACACTGACTGAGAGGAACACACTTGTCCTCACTGAGCACCAGGCCAGAGTCACATACACATCCCTCCACGCAGGGCCTGTCACAGCTGTTCATAGAGCCAGGATCCTGGCAGCTGTTGGGGCAGGCTGTACCACAGAAGTCGTACTGGCTGCCAACAGGGCACTTGAGTGCTGTGGGTTACAAAGTGAAAAGCATGAGGGTAAGCCAGGCTTAGTGTATTTCAAAGAGAAAATAACTTCAGACACTACACCGGAAGAGATGGAGCGGCACTTTCACTGGCAGAAATTAAGATTAGCCTAAGACTGAAGACTATACTCAATGGACATTGTCAATCCAAAACTCAGTAAATTAATAGATAGGTATATCTAGATGCGAGTTACCTTACAGGTAGCCCAAGTAATAACAAAAATCATACATCAATTATAAAAATTTATGTTGTTTGTCCCACCCAAACGGGCAAGAAAAACTCTCTGCTCCAGTTCAATTTGCCTTTAGGGTCTGAGCCAACTCTTCACTATATAGCCTCATGCAGTTAGCAAGCTGACTTAATTATCGTCTATATCAGATTTTTGGAATTGTCTATCCCCCCTACTTTGCACATCCCGCCTGTTTGTGCTGTTCGGGGGTGCACATCCACCGGTAAAGAAGACGACGGGCCATTCTTTAATTTCCCAACAGAGTTGCGCTAGGAAAGACAATGGGTCGCGTTTCTGGAGAGCCATGGTGGAATCGTCCAGGAAAAACGCTCACATTTGCAGCACTCATTTCCCCCAAGATAGGGTGACCAGATTTCCTGAAACTAAAACCGGGACACTTTGTGCGTGACCACAGTGCGCGTGCATGTGAGGTCATAGACGCAGATATTAGGCCCTATTTCAGCACATAGGACTACTGCTCACAACATACAGTTGCAATCAAAATTATTCAACCCCCATTGCAAATTAGGTTTACTGGCAAAATTTGCAAACTTTCCGCTGTTTGCAATGAACAAATCAAATAGGAACAATTTAAATGGCTCAATGCAACAAATATTAGAAGTGGCTTCTCCAAATTCAACACAAAATGCCACTTTTAATGACTAATGCAGGCTCAAAATTATTCAACCCCTTCATGACAAGCATCTTTAAAACTTAGTAGAGCACCCTTTTGCTGCTATGACCTGCTGGAAATGTGAGGCATAGGCAGACAACAGCTTCTGGCAGCATTCCCAAGGAATCTTAGCCCAGTCCTCATGGACAATGGCCTCCAGTTCACTAATATTCTAGGGTTTGCATGCTGCAATTGTGTTCTTCCAATCCTACCAGAGATTTTTTATGGGGTTCAAGTGAAGCGACGGTGATGGGCACTCTAGAATCTTCCTAGACTTCTTCTGAAACCAAGCCTTGGTGGATGTTGAGGTATGCTTAGGATCATTGTCCTTTTGGAAGGTCCAATGACGCCCAAGTGTCAGCTTCCCTACAGACGGCATGACATTTTCTCCATGGATATCCTGGTACTTGACTGAATCCATCTTGCCCTCCACACTTTGCTGATTTCCAGTGCCAGAGGAAGCAAAGCAGCTGCAGAGCATCATAAAGCCTCCACAATTCTGCACTATAGGCAGGGTGTACTTTTCAACATATGCTTCTTTATTCCTCCAGCAGACATACCACTGATTCATAAGCCCAAAATATTCCAGTTTTGTTTCATCACTCCAAAGAACAGTATCCTCAAACTTCTGTGGCTAATTTGTATGGTTTTGAGCATATTGGAGCTTGTGCTTTTGGATCAGTCGTGGTGTGTGTCTTTGAGACCTTCAACATTTAGTATGCGCTCTACTGTGCAAACTGAAACCTCAGTGCCTCCTGCCCTCCAGTCTAGTTGCAGGTCTCCTGCAGTCACTCGAGGTTTTTTGACCACCCGTCTCCTCAGGAATCTGGTGACAGCCATTGATAGCTTCCTCTTTCTGCCACATCCTGGTACTGTAGCCACTCTTCCTTTAACTCTGAACTTGTGAACTAAGCTTCTAACTGTATCTCTACGAAAATTCAGTGCCTGTGCTACCTTTTTGTGTCCTTTTCCTTGTTTGTGCCAGGCAAAGATCTCCTCTATTAGCTTTTTGGGCAATTCTTTTGACAGCCATATTTCAAATATGCAACCAAATGTCACCCTCAACGAATCCCTAGTGAGTGAAAGCATTTGATGTGTTCTATGTCAAAAAAACATGGTGCAACTAATTAAGCTCTTGATTAGCTGCATTAGGTGTGCTTTAGATAACACCTGATTTGCAAATATGCTCTTAAAACGGATTCTACTCGGGGGGTTGAATAATTTTGAGGCTGCAGTAGTCATAAAAAATGGAATTTTGTGTTAAATTTGGAGAAACCACTTGTAATATTAGTTGTGTTGAGCTTTTTAAAATGTTCTTGTTTAATCTGTTTATCACAAACAGCTGAAAGTTTGTAAATTTTGCTATTAAACCCAATTTGCAATGGGGGTTGAATAATTTTGATTGCAACTGTAGCCTAATGGGGAAAAACCATGTATATTTTTGGTAGGCCTATTTACACATTTAAGATAAAATATGAAAAGACATTGAATGAGTTTCGTGTGGGACTATCTTTATTTTTATGAATTAGCCTGAAGCTGAAGAAAGTTTTGGAAAATACACCAACTGAACGTTTTTTTTTTAAACAAAGCATTGTAACACAATATATCTCTTTGATCTCTTAGATCTCTAGTTGGCTATGTCTGTGTGTGTGTGTGTGTGTGTGTGTGTGTGTGTGTGTGTGCGCGTGCGTGCGTGCGTGCGTGTGTGAGATGTCAACCTCCATAGAGCTTTGAAAACATGACCTCTGCACATGGACAAATGCTCTTCAAATTAGCCTACATATTTTTGTTTGAGGAGTGAATTTGCTCCAAAATCGATTAGTTGGCTGACAGCCAGCTGTGGAATTGCGGACAGGTGTCATCAAAATTGGCCCGTGTAACAATCATAGATTTTTAGAGATTCTCATTTGGAATTGAAGTCTCTATGCATGGCAGTTTTTCAGTTTTTAAAACGATGAATTTAAATGATCGTGAAGCGCAAGTTAAATCGCCTGATGTGTGGAAAAGGTTGCACGGAAGTTTCAGAGCAGTTTGTCTTTCGTAAAGCATTGGCCTATTAATAAGCAAATTATTTTTCTGTGCTGAATTTAGCCCGTTTCATCGCTGTTAGATCGCATATGGAGAAAAGCCGTGTCTTCAATTGCTATTGGATTATTACGATAATTGGAAAACGCGTCAATAAAGGAAAATCAGTGAGAATTAGCCAGGACTAATAGTTGTTATAAATTAAAGACACCACGCCAAACCACCCGTGGAAGCAGGACGCCGATAGCGGACTCTGTTCAAGTCATGTCAATCGGAAACGCGAATCCTGGAAGTTTGTTTTAATTTCAACCATCCAAGGAAATGGTGAGCGAAACTCACGTTTAGTTCATGTGAACAAGCCACGATGCTGTGGGTGAAAACACTTGTGGACCAAGTGTTCTCCTAACCCTTGTAAATCTACCTTCAAGGAATGGACAAATTCTCCAGAGTCTGATGCGATTGGGTTTATTGCAAGTCGCTCAAAAAACAAAACAAAAAAAAACAAAACAAGTACAAAACCCAGGCTGGTCTGCGCAAACCACATAGCATTCATTCTTCATCAATCACCCGACACAGACTGACTACTGACTGTCGAACCCTCGTATTTATTATCGTTTTGGCACGTCCCTCTAGGTGGGATTAAACATGACTCATCCCACCTTATCCAACATTATTACTTTCTGATTGGTTCATTGTCATATAGCAACACTCCACCCTTAGTAACAAGTTTGGCATTACATCATAGTGTAAATTAATTTTAAGCCTCCAGGGACACTAGAAGACCACATATGAGCCTCCTAAACCTGGGTTCAGCGAAAGTTCAGTAACTTATCTGGGTCATGGATGGTTCCAGAATACTTAGGTGCGCATGCTCAGGTACTGGGACTGGGCTGACCGATATGGTCATTCCGGAAGATTAGCTCATCCAGCCAGCCTTGGTTTGCCTGCTAGAGGCCTTCTTATCTTGCTTTTTTGACAGATTTATGAGTTTTTGTTTCTTCTCTGCTCCACAGGCTTGCAGCAGTTCTCAGGGGCCATAAGAGCCTGGCTGAGTTTTCTCTGTTGAACTGTGATTATAGTAATACTCTGAATTTAGAACCTTTTGGGATATTTTTCCCACTACAATGCTCAGTAAAATGCAGTGTGTAACTGTAAGTCTCGCCACTCGACAGTCCATGCTGGCCCAAGTGAAGATTTCTGGTTTGGCTGAAATGAGACCGATTTGCTGCTGATGGACGGTGAGCAAAATGATTGCAGATTACCGGAGACATGATCGTATGACGTATGATTAAAATGTTTGGTTTGTTTATAATTTACTCGTGCCTGTCTGTCTAAACAGACTAGGCTCTTTAAGCTGGAAAACTGAACTGGATGGCGAGCCAAAGAAAGAGTACTACTGTGTACTGAGCCAATTAAAGATATGTGTATATATATATATATATATATATATATATATATATATATATCGGCTATATACTATATTTTTTTCCCATTCGATGCCCAATGAGTGTGACTTACCTATAACATCTTCGTTTAAAATTTCAAACGCATGAGGTTTAATGAGGCATGAATGCCACTCTAAGGTTAGATGGTGTACTACAACACTGTTGATTTAAAGACCTTATTATGTGTTAAGTATTACTTTGTGTTATTTGCACAATGTAACGTTGCTGGCATAGCCTACTTGTGTAGCCTAGTCTAAGCTACGCTGACACACGCACACGCACGCACGCACACACACACACACACACACATTGTTGAAATCATATGCTGGGTGCTTTATTCTTTCTATGTGTTTTTTAGTTAATGATCGGGCTATAAAAAGACCACGTTGGCTATGTAATCACTGACAACGGGACATAGTGGTTGGTGGAAACCGGGACATTTTAGCGTCCCGACAGGCTTTTGAGGGGACTCGGGACACGCAACTCAAAACCGGGACGTCTGGTCACCTTACCCCAAGACTATATCAGTAATTTCGCCGAAGAAACTACGGGTTTCTCGAAACTTAAAAAACTCGAGGTTGGAGCTGTGGCGCCCAATCCCTACACTTCAGGATCTCCATCTTCAAACATAGTCTCAAGCATCAAAATGTATAAAGTAAGTTGCTAACTGTACACAAAGTTAAGCAATAGGCTGACATTATGTACAACCAGCGTATTACTGGACCATATTCGAACTCCTCTAACTTTTGGATGTTGCTGGCATTTAGCCATACTGATTTAGCTGATGTTACTAGATAGTTAATGCAAATGCAACCGGGATGTGGCTCGTTTGCCTTGAGCGAGCTTCAGTTGATCTGGTATGGTAATGGACCACATCGGAGTTAGCTTTAAAGGTGCACTATGCAAGTTTGTTTATTTTCTGCGCGATTATATTTTTGTCTCAATTCGCCGACATCTCCCCACGATCAGCTAGCTGCCTGCCCCTGAATTCACAGTAAAAAAAAAAAACCCGAGCTCTGGAGACCGCACAGGCGTTACAAACTGCAAATAAGCACAAGGGGCGCAGGCTGTGCCCCGTAACATAACAAACCATTCCGGCCAATCACTGACAAGAGTTGACAGTTACGGAAGCATGGGAGGGAGGGGCGGGCTACCTCTGTTTTGTTTGAATTCGAATGTCAACAGAAGTGATGTCAACTAACTTGCATAGTGCACCTTTAATACTCATTATCCATTGCGCGTGATGAGCATTTTCGGCTGGGGGTATAAATTTCACGGTATCTCATATAGATTTCCATTGACAACCAGCCACACAACGTTCATCCCTACCAGTTATACGCGATATTAACACACTTTTGTCAGAAGTTGCAGAGCAACGACATGGAAAGTACGCGATTTGGTGGTGTTTGTTGAATAAAGTTTTGGGGAGTTTAAAAGGTTGAATTACGTGATGAATGAAGAGGCTACATACATTCACTTTCATTTTGTAATATGACTCTTGGGCTGCGAACCAGACAGCGGGATGGGAAAGAAAATTATAGTGTATGCAACCTGTGGGGTTTATGTTGAAAATAAATTGTCACGACTGTAGGCAGAAAAATGGAAAATAATGGTTCTGAAAGTTCACACCCAACATGACAGTAGAAGTTTCTCCAAACGTTATGCACTCCTTGGTTGCCTGTGCTTGATTAGTCTGACCAATTTGTCCCAAATCGGTTTTATTTTACAAAGTACTTCTTATATTTTTCTCTTTTTATTTTACCCATAGATTTTTTTATTCAGTCCAAAATTTCGGCAACTGCCCTGTGAAACAAATGAAAGGTAATTTTTTTCTTCTCAGTATTTGCATTTCACCCTCTGCCATTTGAGGCTGTTTGCACTACTTAAAAATGCTTACATTTCTCAGAAAATATGAACGAAAACATGACTGAACTAGCACAACATTTAGTGTTGCTCCTGAAGAAAAGTTTATGACTTACGGCAGAAGGTGTTGTTTCTCCAGGAGATGGGAACTCCTCTCAATGCGCACAAGTCAGCATAGCTTTGTAGCCCCTGGCACAGGGCCGCAGTGTCTCCCCCCGTTCCACACTGGTCATAAACGCAGTTCTCGAAATATATATCAGGTGGCACCACGGAGTGGCAGGGCTTGAAAATACCTCAAAAAGTGAAAGAGAATGTGTTACATTCAAGTTATAGATAAGGACTTTGAAAATGGAAAATATACATGGATATTGTAAACACAGTAATATGGTCTCAGTCTAAAGTCAACGCTCGCAGTGTATAGCATTAAGTCCACTGCATCTACAGTGGACTTATATGAAATCAGTTCGGGGTTGAATTTTCACTGGATATTTTACCATGTAACAGAGAGCAAATTGCTAATTAAAATGTTCAATAAGGATATTTTGAACAACTGACGGACACTAACAGAAGCATGACTGAGGCATGTGAAATAGTGACAAGGCCTGTGTTAGGTATCATGTGCGTCAATGACAGTCCTCTTACCACTTGGATCAGCGATCATCCCACAGCTGGTTGGTTTCTGTGCCTCACTTTCTATCTTCTCGTCACACTCTTTCACCCCCCCACCATTAGAACAGCTGATAAAGAATGACAGGGAAAACCTGAGAACTGGGGCTTTAGTAGAAAATAGAGCCTAATAGAGCGCAATAGGCAGTCAGTGCTGAGTGCCAACACCAGTAATACAAATATAGACAGGCATTGACAGATACTGTACAATACTATTATTATTGGTACTATTGACATGAACTTGAAAGTTTTCATTTGCTTTCCTGAGGATTTTTGACGGTCCAAAGAAACAAAAGGCTGGCTGCATTAAATGTGTTACCCAAAGTTTCTCTACTGCCTTTCTAAGTTGAGTGTAACAAAATAATCAGAGTAGGCAGGTGATGGACGCCATCAAAAAATCCATACTGGTAGGTGAAGCCCTATGAGAAGGTGATGTGAGGTGAGGTTCTATTTGTTAAGAAGACAAACAGGACTGTAATTAATGAGAGGCACTTTTCCAGTACTATACGCTGCCATGGAGTATATGGAGTGTGTTTGCTGATCAACCAAGCGTAAATATTCCATCATTAGCACCGTAAAATGAATGCCATACTGAAGCAGTCATACTTAGGTCTGCAGGAACAATAATTGACAAATTTCCAAAATACTGTATGCTTCGTTAGGAGGCAATTATCCACAAAAAATTTAAGCCCTCAACAAGCTGGCAGGTGTAGTTTGGTATCACTTACTCAGTCCTGTTGTCAAGGACCTGCCAACTTTCTCCCAGCTCATTAGTCGTGGCTGCAGGCTTTCCATCCGGCTTCAAGTTATCATCACTGGGTTTGCCATTATAGTTACCTGTTGAAGCAGAAGAACTGTTGCTCACTAACTGGCCTCAGGATGTGAGCAGGATGATGACTGGTGGTGACATGCAGTCATATCCAATGGCAATCAAATGATAATTATATAAACTATCATATATAGCATATTTACAGAAATGTTTCAAATAAAAATGTCCTTCATATTCATTATTCTCTGCCGTTCCAACATCTGCCAAATCACTTTTCCCTTCCATTGAACATATTTTATGGCGGCTGGTGCAAAAAAAAAAAAAAAAAAAACAGGTAAAATAGTCACTGGAGCCTGTGGTGTGGTGTCAGGGACCCATGAAACAGCCTACCAGTACAATAATGGCTGGCTATTGGTTTGTATTTGTTTTCATTAAAAATCTGTATTTGGCCTCACCGCAGAGTCCACACAAAAGTCCATTATAGGAGGAAGGGAGACTGATGTCCACATGGTTGTTTCCATCGTGTCGCACCAGCAGGCCAAAATCTGCATCTAGAACCACGAAGGTTCCACTCAAAGAGATGGTCACACCATTGGACAGGGACAAAGGGAGGTGGACCCTTATGCCATTTACCTAGACATGGAGAAAAGGAGGTGGCACAGATCCTGATGCTTATTGATACTGACTGAACAGGAAATCAAACAGGATAATGTAGACAATCTTAACATGAAAGACAACTTTCACGCAAAACCATTGGCAAATAAAAGAATTACCCATATGGAGTCCAGATATTATGACAGGATATTACGCAATTTAAGTTGTACAATACTTTAAAGAATGAGAATGTGACAAAACAATTAAAAACCCGAAGATCGCCATCTTTCCATCCCTCAAAAAGGTTTTGCCAATGAGAGGTTGAGGAATGCTTTGGCAGTTACATGACCGTGACATCAACTGGCCGTAGCTTAATCAAAGCCTGAATCAGCTTAACTCATTTTGCAGTAACTTCCCACTCATTCTGAGCTGTTTTGTCAGCTTAAACTGGTTAATGCATGAGCTAGTGCTCCCCTTTGCTTTTTGTGTTGATTGTCTAGCAACGGGAGATTCGGTTATGATCTTTTTTTCTCTCATTGTAAATTTCTTTTCTACAAAGCATGCATGAATGAAATGTGCATTGTCTTTCATATTAATTATGTTGAGTGGATATTTACATTAGCTCAGATAGGACTGTTACTATAAGAAGGATGTCACACCTATCATAGTTCTGGGATTAGGGAAGTTTGCCACAGATTTGATCAGTACACCCTGCTAGCATGTTCAGAAAACTAATTTATGTTTTAGCTTATGTGGTTAGCCAAGCTGACAACATTGTTATATTACAATGCATATGCAATAGGTTACTTAATACTGTTATTGTCTTTGTTTGGTTATATAGCAGAGCATTTATTTAATTAATGTATACAATCCTTCATCGATCATTAAATTGCTGGTGTGTTCAGCTGTAGGATGTCAGAACACTTATGGATAGGCAGACACTTTTGGTCTTCAGTGAGAGTTTTTTTTTTAATTTACCTCTTGCCATTAAAGAGCTAAAGGACATTTCATATTGCTGTTTAAGGGAACATAGCAAATTCCATGAGTGTTATGATTCAGGTGTTTAAGTATTTATTATGATTCAGTTTAGCTTTGTCTTACCAAAAATGTATTTTATAATGCCTAAGGGACAGTTCTTTTATTTGCAATTTACTTCAGATGAAGAATGTTGTTCGCTTTGAAACCAGGGGAAAATAATTGTTGAGACACTTTTTTTGCACTCCATAATGGGTCTGCTACAATGGATGCGTAATGACAGCAGCAAATGGAGAGTGAAAATTATTCTCACCTGGACCTTTCGCCCTTTGCTCAGGATGACTTCAGAACCTTTAACATTGACAATGACATCACGAACATAGGAGATATCCTTGTTATTGCGCCGATGCTCATTCTGGGCGTCGATGGAGAAGTATGGCAACCCGGAGGGGACAATACACAGCTTGGTAAGCGTATAAGAGCAAGAGCCCTGGAAGTGGTGAATTTTCTTGTCAAAGGTGATGTAATGAGGGTCTCCGGAAACTGTACAGGTTTCAAGATCTGTGACAGGGAAAAGTACATTGGAGAGACACTATGGACAAAAAGCAGTGATCAAAATTCTGACAATGGCAGAGAACTGAGAATCACACCTTAAACACCTTGAGTATTAGAAGGAAGCATATTTACCTCCACCAAGAGGTTATGTTTTACCTTAGGTTTGTGGGTATGTTTGTTTTTTGGCAACATTACAGAAAAAGTTATGGACAGATTTATATGAAATTCTTACCAGAGGTGTGTCTTAGCCCAACATAGAAGTGACTTCATTTCAGGAGTGATCCTATGGGCAGAAATATGTGCCACTAGAAATTGAATTTGAATGATTGATATTTGAATTTGAATTGTTCAGTTTGAATTTGAAGTACGCCATTTGAATTTGAATTCAAAACTTCTCATTCAGATTCAAAATTTCACTTTGAATTCAAAACTTGAAATTCAGGTTCAAAACTGCACTTCAAATCCAAAACTTGTCATTCAGATTCAGAACTGCTCTTTGAATTCAAAATTTGTAAATCATATTCAAAATTGAACTGCCACACATCCGAGACCCTGATGACGATTTATGCCACTCAAAGAGCAATCGATCGCCGATACCGAACTCCTTTCTTAGTACTGCTAAGCTGCCACTAGACTGCCAAACATGGAAATATTAATTATTTACCTCATATTAACCAGTATTTTGATTTATGTAATGTTATGCAAGAGATAGCATAACTGTAGCTTTAAGATTTTGTTAACATGGCACAGCTTACGTGCTGAATTTCAGGCGCAGTCACGATGCATGGCCAGCTAGCTAACCTTTGAATATGAAGCCCCTTTTACACCAGCCAAAAAAACCAGTAACGCCTATTAACGAACCGGTATTTAAAAGCTCCGGCTACGATCGGCAGTTTTGAAGTTTTGAATTTTAAGTGAAATTTTGAATCTGAATTAGAAGTTTGGAATTCAAATTCAAACTGAGCAATTCAAATTCAACTATCAGTAATTCAAATTCAATTACTAGTGGCACATATTTCTGCCCATATGATCCGGATAAAATTCTAAAATTTTTTAATTTATTTTTGTGGTGGTACACAGGAATGCTACTTTTGTGTTTCCCAGACATGTGGGGGACTGTTGGACCTTGGTGGAGGTATGGAGGTATCTCTGAATGCTCTTGATTTCCATTTACAAAATGAAAAAAACTTGGAAGGACACTTCAATTTATTATGGCAAAGTGAAAATGATTGTGAAGTGGATGCTCATACCTAGACAGCCATATTCTCCATCTTGCAGTGCGCAGACCTGATTGGCAGCACAGGAGGTTTTGTGGCACTCAATCACCCCCTCTCCTCTGCAGACACAGTGCTCTGTACAGCCCTTTAGATACCATCTCTCGTTCACCTGAACAAACAGGAAATTACTCTTACCAGTGCATTCCATGCAGCACTTTACAGATAGGTCATTTGAATTTAAGAGCAAAGGAGTTCTAAATCCCAGTGGACACACAGGGGCATCTTACAATTACTTCAACCACAGTCATGATACTTACCCTTGACTTATTACAATTGTCCATGGCATTGTTACAAAGTTGGTGTTTGGGTCATTATCATATGACTTTAGCATCTCATAAGGAGACTCACATTATGATAAAAGCCTTGAGGGTCCACACAGCCACAGTCTTTGAGAGGAACACAGCGGTCATTACTGAGGATGAAGTTGGGGTCACACTTGCAGCCCTCTACGCAGTTTTCTCTGCACTCTGGCAGTGAACCCCCACTGTGGCTCGCGCATGTCTCTGGACACGGGCTCACACATAATGAGTAGTGGCTGTTGGGCGGACAGGCCAGAGCTGTAACAGAGTAAGGAATAAGGCATGATCAGTGCTGATGGTGTTTCACGCAGGAAGCACAGATGTCCATGAGTATTTTATTCTTTACTCAAGCAGAATACAATGGTGAGAATGACTGAGACTCACGACAGAAATTTGGCTCCCTCCATTGGTGCACAGGAGCTCCTGCACTGAGACAGGCATCTGTGTAAGACTGCAGCTGATCACACAGAGTTTGCTGAAGGCCGCCATACCGGCACATGTCATACACGCAGCTCTGGAAGTAGGGCCATGGGTCCACCACCTTAATGCAGTCCCTGGAGAAGACAGTACACAAAAACATCTTGGATTCACAGGGGCAATGAGAAGTGTTTCTGTGGAAGCACTTATACAAATGAGGAGGCCTATATGCAGGGCAGCTACATTAGAACATGAATAGTTTGGCTTACAGCTCAAGTATTTGGTCGTTCTCACCTGAAAGGACCTTGGGTGTCATTCAATTTACCGCAGTACTCAGGTTTGGTCACTTCTGCCTCAAGACTTGGGTCACAGGGTGGGTCAGGTTTGCCATCAGGCAAACAGCTACAGAAATATCAGGGCCAGTCAGTGTTAGTTAAACAAATTTTGAGGAATAGTCACACATTCATTACAAAAAAGGAGTACCAAATTAGTGTTGAAAGAGGAGCACAAACGATGATTCCCAAACTCAGGCTGCAGACAAAAAATATACATACATGTCATCTTCATCCTCTTTAGTCTGCCAACTGTTGCCAAACTGGTCTGAGTTCTCAGCAAGTGAACCATCTGGCATGGTGAAGTCATTATTGGGGTTTCCATCATAATCTCCACATAAACCACACGTCTGGTTGAAGTATGAGCTGGGAGAGAAAGGCAAATGAAGAGTTTTTGAGATCAACTAGAATGAATTAAAGAGAAATTTGCGGGATTTACCTCCCAAGACTGAATCTTCAGCCTCTTCTCACAGTATAGTGTAAATAAAGCAGTCAAGGGGATTTCATCTCCACAAACCTGGGGACTGAGATGTGTGCGTAATGATTACCATCCCAACGCACTGTGAGACCAAAAGGGGTCTGCATGGTGACATACTGCCCAGCCAGGGAGAGAAAGATCAGAGGAGAAGGGGAGTGTGGGAGAGAGACACGCAATCCATTCACCTGTAGAGAGAGAGCAGCAGAAATTTCAGAGAGAGGACAGATTGAAGTGAGGAGAGATCAGTCAAATGAGAATTTATTTGGCTGGAAAGACTCTCTAAAATGCCTGACGTTACTGAAGGTTAACAGAAAGTGGCAGCGGCGTGCTGTCAGATGTTCAGAGGGCCTTCAGTAATTTCACCGTTTACCGGTCGATTGCCCTCAACCTGTGGTTCTCGATAAAGTTCGCCTGATTGACAAAGAAACAATTCATCGATTGAACAACCAAGACCAAAACATGACCTGTAATAAGAAATGATAATAAAAAAGTGAATGCCTGTTGCCTACATTTGCCTACACAAATCTGAGCTGTTTCACGAGATACACCAGTGGAGAAATTATAAAAACATTAATATTTTATGCCGTCATTTATGTGAGGAAGAAAACTTCTCAATTTTGTGGTGTAATGTATGACAATGCTAGCGAAAATAAATTTGACTGATGTCAGTTCTACCAATTAGTATAAGCAACTGTTGCTAATCAAGAAAAGTAAACAGCGAGAGGTTAAGGTTATTAAGCATTGATAGGTGAGGTTTCCAAAGGCCTTTTTAACTGCCGACAGAGCGCTACTGAAAAACAGTCTAAAGCCATGACTGCTCTGGTGAAAGGGAATGAATTCATGCTGACCAGAGTTCTTCTGCTTTTCATTAGAGTGACAGTGACTCCATTGACTGTGATGTAGAGCTTCTTCAGGTATGAAACGCCAGCTAATCCCCTCTCCTCATTCTTCCCTTCCACTGAGAACCAGGGACCTGAGAGCCAAAACAGTGCAGATCATGCGCAGCGTATGAGCAGCTATGAAGCAGTTTTTAGGGGAAGGCTAGATGTGTCTGCCCTCTGATGATGCCAGCTAGCAGTACATTAGTAATATGCTTCACAGTACTTCAACAACATTCAGAGAGATCGATCTTTTAAGAGTATTTTTTTCTTTTGAGGAGTGCTGTACCTGTGTGGTTTTGGCAGCTCCTAGCCAGAGTATAGGTGCAAGTTCCCATAAAGCTGTAGTATCTCCCATCAAAGGTGGTGTAATGTGGATCTCCTGAGATGTAACAGTCCTTTGTACCTGCAGAGAGATTCAGGATGGATTGATCTCACAACTGAACACATGGAGTAGCCTTCATCAGGACCACTTGATGAGTTTTGATGATAATTGGAATATACTTACTTAAGGGGTAGCAGCCCAGCTGTCCGTTCTGCAGTTCACATCCATGTTGGGGAGGACACTCTCCTGACCAGCATATCACACGTCCTCCCTCACATGTACACTTCTGCTCACAGTCCTTAGTGTAGAACACTTCTCCTGCCTGCAGAAAGAGTAGAACAAGTAGAAAGGCTTGTGATATTCCTGAGTTATGAAGAGATGTAGATTTTCCAAAAAACTACAACCAAGGGGACAGGCAATCACTTCAATGCCAACACAAAATTGCTGCAGTGAAATCGCAGGTGATGACTAAGCCGGTCTCTCACCTGGTAATACTGTCCATTGAAGTGGCACCCACAGGTCTCCTGTTTAATACACTTCCCAGAACTATACACATATCCTGTGTCGCACACACACCCCTCTGCACATGGCCCACTGCACTGTCCCAGGCTGGGAATGGAGCAGGATGGGGGGCAAGGTGGGGCACAAGTCTCATAATGGCTATTGGTGGGGCAGCGAAGAGCTGGGGTACAGGGAGAATAGGAGAAAGGGGGAAATGAACTACAGGTGAAGACATGATGTTTAAAATGTAAAGAATATGAACTCTGTTGTTCTCTCCAAATGTTATTGACATACATGGAGTTTATTTGAATTTAAAGGCTTAACCCCTTAACGCAGAAGCCAAATATGGCTATTTTTGCTTACCCTATTGAAGGCTTTATAATTCAAGATTTGAGCTTCAAAGAGAGGGGGTAAAATTGCTTCAATGTAATAAGTCACTTGTAGCATGAAGAATAACTCATTTTAACAAAACACACATTCCACCATCAGGAAAAAGCAGGCAATATGATTCTCTAGATGGAACATAATCCGTGCAACGAACATAGCATGGGATTTTACTGAGCTGTTCTCATTATAAATGAACAAAAATCTGTACATTCGATTCCGTTCAATGTACTATAAATTCTAAAACATCGCCACATTCAGCAAACTGCGATCATTTACAGTATTATTAGCAAAGGCTTACGGTTACTCATTCAAACCATCGCAGCAAAGAAGCTCTGTGATCATCATGGATATGGTAAACCGAAAATTTAAAAAAAAACAACTAGCCAGCTAGCTAGCTAGCCATAAGCACTCCATATTTCTCCATTGTACTCACTCATAATGAAGAAAAACTATCCATCATTGAAGTACCCCAGCAGACAAACAGAGCAACAGAGATTTCCGATACAAAGAACCCTCCAGTACTGTTCCATTCGGAATTACTCCCATTATCCATGATGGAATCACATTGCCATGATGTAAATGTAACGTAAGCACTTCTGGGTTGGTTTTGGAAGTTTTTTTTTTCTTTGCACTCACGTCATTCAACTGGGCACAGTTGAGAGAATACAACCTAACTTGCTGTTACGCAAGGGTTTAAATACTTTTCTGAGGGTAAATCAAAGGCTTTCAATTACTGCTGAAAGTTTATATTGTCTGGAATTGGATAAAAATGTGTCAATCAATCGATAGTTACTGGATTATAGTGCACATGGGCGTGAACTATAACTGTGCTTTATGCAGGTAAGCCTGAGCAGCATTAGAGAAACTGGATTTCAGTGAAAGATTGTATGAGGTTGTAAGGAAGCACTGAGCTCGTCGAGGGATGAATATACGCTTAAATCAATGGTTGACGATCATGCATTTTTAATATCTGATGACAGTTATTGATTGTAGAATGATATAGTATTAATACCATGTTGAATTTTTGCTTCAGAGAACTGATTTTTTCACTACTTAATTGAGATAAATTTGGCCTATTATTCAGCGAAGTGGTTGCAACAAAGCACAACGATTTTTAAAGAGAATATTTTAGCTCACTGCTGGATAGTTACCATGGGCAAGTATATTTGGCAGTTTGCACATTAGGCTTGGCTGAAGTGTTTAATTCATACAATTCCGGGGAAACAGGGATGGGACTTAACTTGTCCATATTCTGAATAGGTAACAGGCACCGCTTCCTCGTGAATATTCAGTAACCGTTTTGGGTGTGTAACTGCATGCATAAATAGAGCAGCTCCATGTCTGCTGGCGTCTAAACTACGCAAACATGTTAAAAACTCAAACCTTTAAAAAAAAAAACATTTTGTGTATTTAAATAACATATGCTTAGTTTGATCAAAGTTAACTCATTTTTGATGAATATGTAAGACACTCACCACAGAAGGTGTTGTTTCTCCATGGCCCAATGCTCACATTACGATCCTGACACTCATTGACGTAGGACTCCAGTGCTTCACACAGTGCAGTTTGAGCACCATCCAACGCACACATATCAAAGAGACAGTCCTTGAAGAAGTCCTGCAACACGAGAATAGTCATGTTACTGGAGCTGTTTATCGCCACGTTGGAATAGAGCTGTTTTCATTGATCTTTGCATTGCATACAACGAGGGTTCATGCAGTT
The DNA here is from genome assembly GCA_029692085.1 of Gymnothorax javanicus. NCBI lineage: Eukaryota > Metazoa > Chordata > Actinopteri > Anguilliformes > Muraenidae > Gymnothorax > Gymnothorax javanicus. Next base: position 16,647,569 of record CM056204.1, read on the forward strand.
TTACAAAATAAATAAGACACCTGTGCAAGAAAATCATTCATATAATTAGGAATGAGCAGTGGTTGCTCACATTGGGGTTGACTCTAGGATGACAGATGGCAAATGGTCCTGTTGAATCTAACAAGATGCCGCAGTAGGTGTGACTCGCGTATGTATCTTGTTGATCATCAGTGCATTCTGAGATTGTTTCATTGGGCTTCTTGTTGCAGCTGGAAGAATGAGGTCAAAGAACAACTGTACCATGTCAATAATTCACAAACATTTGAGATAATGTCAGACACTTGCTGAAACACTTACTTTGTGTCAGAGTTCCAACTGTCTCCGAAGTCATTTGCATTTGCAACCAACTGACCAGAAGGAGTTCGGAAATCATCCTTTGAATTTCCATTGTAGTCTCCACACAACCCACACAAACTGTTCTTGTAACTGAAAAGAAATATAATGACAATAAATCATTCAATAAGATAGAATTTTCAGTGAAGGAAGTTAAATAGATCAATGCAACATATCAAGGAAAAGTAAGACCTCAGAAGTTCCAAGGTTTTCTCTCGTTTTGAAACAGCTTTACATCTCATTTTGTGTTGGTATGCAATGGTCGGTAGAATACGGAGGCCAAGTGCAACGACCTGAGAGAAAGAGAGTAGCACGGACACAGTACAAACACAGAGAATAATACAGACAAAACGAAAGTACTCGCGCTTCCGAAGGACATATAATAGACCAAACCACAGAATCAAAGCGAGATTGAAAAAGGGAGAAGTACCTCCAATAATTTGAAGATAGAAAGTCATGCTAAACCTGACTACAGATATCTTTGGCTATAGTGCTTAACTACAAACAGACACTCTTGCGAAGGGGGCATGCCGGGCTTTCTGCTTAAATAGAGTCTGGGAAAGTGCCGCCCCAGCTCAATCAGCTAGCTGGGTAAAGAATTCAATAGTCCTGGAATACGATATCGTCCCGGGACGAGAGCCACAAAGAAAAGTCCAAACAACATACACATCTCTCAAACCATGACAGGACCCCCCCTCAAAGGAACGGCTCCAGAAGTTCCCAAAGAACCCCCTGCACGGAACTCCGAGATAAGGGTAGGATCCAGGATATCCCGAGAAGGAACCCAGCACCGCTCCTCAGGACCATAACCCTCCCAGTTGACTAAAAACTGAGCTCCACGACCCACACGCCTCTCGGCTAAAATACGACGCACAGTGTAAACAGGCCCCCACTCAATCATCCGCGGCGGGGGTTTATCAACCGGAGCCAGGACACAAGTGTTAACCGTTTTGAGTCTGGAGACATGAAAAGAGAGGTGGATCCATAAGGATCTTGGGAGCTTCAACTGGACTGTGACAGGATAGATCCTTTGCACAATCTTAAAAGGGTCAATGTAGCGGGTAGCCAATTTCCGTGACTCCACTCTCCAGGGCAGGTCCCGCGTGGAAAGCCAGACCCTTTGGCTAACCCGATAAGATGGGGCCGAACGGCGCCTTCTATCTGCGGTGGGCTTTTGTTTCCATCCAGAGCGCAACAAAGAGGAATGGACCCTGGCCTAAACTGATCGACAACGCCGAACAAAGTGATTAACCGAAGGAACCTCTGAATCCCTGTCAGTCTCAGGAAACAGTTGAGGCTGATAACCCAACTGAGCCTCAAACGGGGAAAGGCCTGTGGAGGAGTTACCCAGTGAATTATGGGAATATTCGGCCCATGCTAAAAATCGACTCCACGAAGATGGGTTGTCAGCCGCTAAACATCGAAGAGTATTCGCCAAGGACTAGTTAGTTCGCTCAGTCTGCCCATTAGTCTCTGGGTGGAAACCAGAGGAAAGGCTCATGGTGGCCCCCAACTGGTTGCAAAACGCACGCCAGAATTTGCCGTAAATTGAGGGCCTCGGTCAGAAACCACATCTTGAGGGAGGCCATGCAGCCGGAAAACATGGTCTGCAACAAGAAGGGCCGTCTCCCGCGCCGAAGGCAGCTTGGGCAGCACGATAAAGTGGGCGGCCTTAGAAAAACGGTCAACCACGACCAGGATGACCGTGTTGCCTTCAGAAACAGGCAGCCTCGTAACAAAATCAAGAGCGATATAGCTCCACGGGCGCTTAGGGACGGGCAAGGGCCACAGCAGACCAGAGGGGGGGAGGTGGGAAGTCTTGTTCCTAGCGCAGATACAGCACACCGCTACAAACTCCCGGATGTCCTCAATCATGCTGGGCCACCAAAAACGTCGGGCCAAGAACTGCTTGGTCCGATGAACCCTCAGGTGACCTGCCAGGCGGAAAGAATGCCCCCACTGGATAACTTGGGACCGCACAGCCAACGGAATAAACAAACAGCCAAGTGGCTCCCCACCAGGACTGGGATCATTTCTCAACGCCTCCCGCACAACTGACTCAATGTCCCACTGAATGGGAGCCACAATCTGAGCTGCCGGGATAACCGGATCAGGAATGGGGTGACGACCGGAGCGGTCGTGAATCCGCACAAAGCATCGGGGTTGATGTTTTTAGAACCCGGGCGATAGGTTAACGTAAAGTTAAAGCGGTCAAAAAACAACAACCACCGCACCTGCCAAGAATTACGTTGTTTAGTCTGTTGGATGTATTGGAGATTTTTATGATCCGTCCAAACCACAAACGGATGTTCAGCCCCCTCCAACCAATGGTGCCACTCTTCTAACGCCAACTTGACAGCTAACAACTCCCGGTCACCAATACTGTAATTTCGTTTGGCTGCCAACAACGACCAGGAGAAGTAGGCGCATGGGTGCAACTTATTGTCCCGAAGGGGGCGCTGGGACAAAATGGCACCCACCCCGACTTCTGACGCATCCACCTCCACAACAAATGGGAGGGAGGGGTCGGGTAAAACGAGAATGGGTTCTGAGCTAAATAATTTCTTTATCTCCTGAAAAGCAGCCTCAGCTGCTGGAGACCAAGCAAACGACGAGGAGGTATTCTTCTTAGTGAGCGCGATAATGGGGGCAGCAACCCGCTAAAATTACGGATAAACTTCCAATAAAAATGAGCAAACCCCAAAAACCGTTGCACTGCCTTGACGTTTTGAAGAGCAGGCCAATCCTGATCGCTGCCACCTTGTCAGGATCCATGCGGACTGACCCTTCTGAAACAGTGAAGCCAAGAAACAAAACTGTCTTGGCAAGAAAAACGCATTTCTCCGCCTTGACAAAAAGCTTGGCTTTGAGGGGGGCCTCAAGCACTTGTCTGACGTGTTGTTGAGAGAGAGTTGAAGAGAAAATCAGAATATCGTCAAGGTTGACAAAGACGGATCTCTCCAACATCTCTCGGAGGACGTCATTGACGAGTGTCTGGAACACAGAAGGGGCATTAACCAATCCGAACGGCATGACCAAATATTCGTAGTAACCATCATGCATATTAAATGCTATTTTCCACTCATCCCCCTCCCGGATCCGAACCAAGTTATAAGCATTCCGGAGGTCTAGCTTAGTATAAAATGATGCCTCCTGCAGACGTTCAAACGCAGAGTTCATCAACGGAAGTGGGTATCGGTTTTTAATAGTGATATTATTCAAGCCCCTGTAATCAATACAGGGTCTCAGGCCGCCATCTTTTTTGTTCACAAAAATGAACCCTGTTCCGGCAGGAGACATGGAGGGCCGAATAAATCCATTAGCCAGAGCCTCCTGAATATATTCTCACATGGCCTTTCGCTCAGGCCCTGACAGCGAGTATAATGAATGCCTGGGAGGAGTGGTACCCGGGTGGAAATTGATCTTGCAATCGTATGTGTGATGAGGAGGTAAATTTGAGGCCCGTTTCTTGCTAAAAACCTCCGCGAGATCAGCATAATCATTAGGAACATTAGGAGGCAGACAAGAGTTCAGAGCAGCCCCCAAATTCTCACCCTGTTCTTAATCTGCCCTCTCTATGTCAGATGCCGAGTCAGAGAAATCCTCCGAATAGCAATCCTCCTCTGGCTGCCGCCAGTCAAATTGAGGATCCCACTCCAACCCCTCCTCTGCCTCCTTTCTCTAGGATGGTTGTGTAAGACAAACTCCTCAGAATCACTTCAGTCGTCAGCCTCCCCCATAGGTTGATGCCCGGGATGACACGCCAAACTCTCCTTACAGTGGGACCTATAATCAGTGCCCCACTGGACGATCGGGTTATTCTGACTCCCCCAAATGATGTGAGGCCTATGTTCCCATAGCCAAGACTGTCCTAAAATGACAGGGAAAACAGAAGAACTGATAATAAAAAACCGGACCTCCTCAGAATGGCCACCAAAAGACATGAACATAGTCAATGATTCAGAAACTTCGGTTATAAATCCAGTTCCCAGCGGGCATCCGTCCAAAGATCTAACAGAGCGTGAATGTCAAAGAGGGCGGATGGGAATGGAATGTCTCTTAGCCCACTCTGCATCCATAAAACAATCCACGGCGCCAGAGTCCACAAAAGCTTCGATAAATATTCTCTGCAGTGACGTGCGGTCAGTTTGGTGAGGTATAATCCTCCCCTTTGCTTGATTAGCAATCAGATGATTAACTAGTTTAGTAAGACTATTTGGCAATAAGACGGGCCAGTTTAAGTTTCTGCGGCGTTATTACTCAGCACATCAAACCTGAAATGCTCACTAGACAGCAGATTTGCGTGTACTTGCTTCCAGGAAGGCGAAGTAATGTCATCAACAAATATTAAAACAGTTTGACTTATGCAGAGTTCAGTGCTTAATCAATATATACTTAGCTCCATTAAAAACGCACGGGTGAGGTATGTACTGTATTTGCGGCAAATTGAAGAATTGATAGATTTTTATTGCTTTTCCAGTGAGGCACGAGTGGAAATAAAGAAAAGAGCGGGATATTGTAATCCTGACGCGCACCACGTGCACGCACCAAGCACTTTAGTAATAACAAACATTGAGCTGTTCATGATGTGTACAGTGACACTTGACTTGTTCTTTTTGGTGTGGTCAATAGCCTACATAACGCCAACAAAAAAAATGAAAAATGCTACTGCATCAAGAAAATGCAACGGCTTTACACACAGGGGAGAGAAAAAGAGCCTTTGGCATGTTACGGGCAGATCTCAGCCGCCGAGAGGTGGTGCGTCATTTGCACTGTCACCGTTCAACAATCTGCTGTCTATCCGAGAATGGAACACAGGCACTGTCACTGACCGACCCCACTTAGGGCAGCCACGAGTGACGATGGCAGCTCAAGAGCACCACATCTGTTTACAACCTGTATGTGACAGATTCTGGACAGCAACCAAAACTGATCATGAGATGAGGGGTCCGAGACGATTGAGGGTGAGCACAAGTATCGTTTGACACCGTCTATGTGAGCAACACGTGCGTGCACACGGGCCCTACGGAAAACCCAGTTTTTGCCCATTTACGCATGGCTGCCCTTACCATGGTCAGTCAGCGACAATCCCTGTTTTCCATTCTCAGACAGAAACAGGGAAATAAACTGCCAAAAAATGACACAGAGGCAGGTGCCCACAGTCAGAAGTTGAGAGTTCCTATTCCTGTTGATGGGCAAAAAATGGGTTTTCTGTAGGGGCTGTGTGCACACATGTTTTGCTCAAGTAGACGGCGTCAAACGGTACTCAATCGTCTTGGACTCCTCATCTCATGATCAGTTTGGGTTGCTGTCCGGAATCTGTCATGTACAGGTTGTAAACAGATGTGGCACTCTTGAGCTGCCATCGACACTTGTGGCTGCCCTAAGTGGGGTCGGTCAGTGACAGTGCCTGTGTTCCATTCTCGGATAGACAGCCGACTAATTACTGAACGGTAACAGTGCAAATGACGCACCACCTCTCGGCGGCTGAGACCTGCCCATAACATGCCAAAGGCTCTTTTTCTCTCTCCAGTGTCACAAGCCGTTGCATTTTCTTGATGCAGTAGCATTTTTCATTTTTTTTGTTGGGTTTATGTAGGCTATTGACCACACCAAAAAGAACAAGTCAAGTGTCACTGTACACATCACGAAAAGCTCAATGTTTGTTATTACTGAAGTGCTTATGCTGCGTAACGTGGTGCGCGTCAGATTACAATATCACACGCTTTTCTTTATTTCCTCTCGTGCCTCACTGGAAAAGCAATAAAAATCAATCGATTCTTCAATTTGCCGCAAATACAGTACATACCTCACCCGTGCGTTTTTAATGGAGCTAAGTATACAATGTATTCTCCTTTAAATATGCGCTTACACCCAAACAAAAAAAGCGGGCGTTTATTTTCAGTCTTCTTTCATAATCCGATTAACAAAATGTTAAAACGATATACAGAATTACCGAGAGCCGAGAATTTTTCCTAATTGATTATTCAGATTTCCATCCTTGCGGTCTCGAATTGAAGTGAATACGTGAATTAATCTTTTTGTCATTTTCTCCTCTATCAGTATACGGGCTTCCTATAGGCTTGGACTTAATTGTTTTGATTGTCAATCAGGAATAGTACGTGGGAACAGGTTCACAAAATCCTGTGATAAAAGTTTGGGTCACTGCCTCACCTCACCGCACGTCTCTGGCTTCCTCTAAGCAAGTACACGCAAATCTGCAGTTTTGTGAGCATTTCGGGTTCGATGTACTGAGTAATAACGCCACGGAAACTTAAACTGGCCCGTCATTCTGCCGAATAGTCTTACTAAACTAGTTAATCGTCTGATTGCGAATCAAGCAAAGGGGAGGATTATGCCTCACCAAACTAACCTCCAACTGCACGTCACTGATTCTCTGTCTCCCCACAGTCAATTCTACAGGGATTAAAGTTCGGAAGGGAAATTGGGTCTGTCCCTCTAGTGTCCCCAATACCGCTAGAGGGACTTTCCGTTTCCCTGAAGCTCAGGGCAGTGTGGACGGATATGTCCCGGTTTGTTACAATTATAGCAGATTATACGTCTGCGAACGGGCTTACTAGCCCGGCTCTCATATGAGCCATCAACCTGCATATGTTCAACAGGAGTGGAAATTTCAGTGGGCAGAATGGGAGCTGTATGCATGCTGCTAGGAGCATTAGCCCCGTTGCCAGCAAGAGTCAATGCAGTAAGTTTCTCCCTGTTACGTTGGCGGATGCGATTATCAATTCGCACCGCAGTGCGAACCAACGAATCCAGAGACAAACAAGGCTCCAATGTAGCCAGAGTGTCCTTAACCTCCTCTGCCAAAGCGTGAACGAACACTGTCACTAGAGGCCCTTCTGGCCAGCCTGTCTCTGTAGCCAAGGAGCGAAATGTGATTGAAAACGCAGCGACACTCTCAGAGCCCTGCCTAAGATGCATTAAACGCGTAGCCGTGTCCTGACCACAAACATCCTGATCAAACACCGATACCATTTCTCTAACGAGAGTCTCCACAGTATTCACTACCGGTGAATTAGATCGAATAAGTGGGCCAACCCAAGTGAGTGCTGTGTCGGTTAGCAGGGATAAAATAAATGAAGCCCGAGACTCTTCATTCACAAACCGTGAAGGCTGCGCTTTGAAAAATATTCCACCTTGGGCAATGAAATCTTTACATCTTCCTGCCTCGCCTCTATATCTTGGGGGTAACTGAAGCTTTGGCTCTCGGGGAAGATGTACGGATTGTGCTTGTGCAACATTTTGTGTGATCTGCGTGGACAAGGCTCTAATACTCTCAGTGAGAGTTAACAGAACGTTCTCCTGTCTCTCCATGGCATTCGGCTGAAGGAGGACTCTCTCCGCCAACTCTGCCTGCTGATTGTTCAGACTAGAAAGACCTTTGCTATATCCAGAGAGAACAGCTTGTTGGTTAGCCACAACTTTCTCTAACGCAGCCGTTGCTAACGACTCCATGATGGCTAGAGTGTTCTGTAATGGCTAGTAGAATACGGAGGCCAAGTGCAACGACTAGAGAGAAAGAGAGTAGCGCGGACACAGTACAAACACAGAGAATAACACAGACCAAATGAAAGTACTCGCGCTTCCAAAGGGCATATAATAGTCCAAACCACGGAAGCAAAGCGAGATAGAAAAAGGGAGAAGAAACTCCAATAATTAGAAGATAGAAAGTCCTACAAAACCTGACTACAGATATCTTGGGCTACAGTGCTTAGCTACAAACAGACACTCTAGCGAATGCGGCGTGCCGGACTTCCTGCTTATATAGAGTCTGGGAAAGCGCCGCTCCAGCTCAATCAGCCAGCTGGGCAAAGAATTCGATAGTCCAGGAATACGATATCGTCCCGGGACGAGAGCCATAAAGACAAGTCCAAACAACACGCACACCTCACAAACCATGACAGGTTACTTTTCATTAGTGTCACTTTTGGAGACTCACTCGCTGGTCACTTTAATGTCCATGTAGTGGTTTCCATCGTATCGCACTGTTACACCAAAGGATGCGGCGACAGTATAGTGTTTTCCTGATTTGAAGACAGACACATCCTGAACTGGGCTTATAGGCAGGTTGACTGTGGTTCCATTCACCTGTAGACGGAGGGCACAGAGAGTAGGCCAAAGGTATTAGTATGTTGTTTGACTGGTTCAACACAGAGCTCTGAAAGCTTTTTAATGAAACAACTTCTCATGTCCAAGCACTTTCAATTCACCTGCACAGTGCCCCCCTTCAGCACTGACACTATCACTCCTTGTATGTGCACATGCACTGCTTTGATATAGGTGATAGAGAGCCTGTTGAAGCGATGCTCGTTGTCAGCGTAGACTGAAAATGGAGGGGCCTGGGTGTTGTTGCAGATCTTCGTCATGAGGTAGCTACAGCTGCCCATGAAGTCGTATCGCCGGCGGTCAAACGTTGTGTAGTGAGGGTCACCAGATGCTATGCAGGTGGAGGTACCTACATGGAAAACAAGACTAGTGAAATGCATGAAGTACAGATGAAAATACTGGGTGAATCAGAGGCAAATAGACTGGAAAACACTGAAGATATCTGGGTGGAACTAGAGGGAGGAAACAAGATAACTCAACCCAAATCTTCACCTTCACTGAATCTTCACATAATTCTCCTACCTTTAGGATAGCAGCCTGGAACACCATCGACTTCACGACACTCCTCTGTGGGCTCACAGGCATTGTTGACACAGTCCAGTGTGTAGTTCCCAACACATCGACATAACTTTGTGCAGCCATCAGTGAAGACAATTTCACCAGGCTGATTGACAAAAATGAAGATGTCAAATGAAAACCTTTGATGACAACAGGACCAGTTTGAATGAGTAATGTTTCAGGGTGATGAATGATATAATGATGGGAACTCTTTGAAGGAAATGAAATATGTTTTTCATTTAGTGGACTCGACTGAGAGAAGCAGAGCTGTGGGCACAGTGGGTACCTTATAGTAGTTGTTGCTCTCATCCAAACAGCCACACTGGTGAAGAGGAACACAGTGGCGACCACGAAACACGTATCCTTCGTCACAGAAGCAGCCGCTGATGCAGGAGCCGGTACAGTTTGTGGTAGGTTCTTGGCAGCTTGGGATACAAGCTGGACCGCAGTCCTTATAGTGAGCATTGGGGGGACATTTCACTGCAGTTCAGGAAGTAGAGAAGAATACCCCATGTATAGATAGTTAGATAATCTCACAAACATTGCAGTCCAAGCTATTATGTTCCTCTGAGACAGGAGAGAACTTTGTGTGATTGACAGCACTGACCTGGGGGAGCGGAGGTTGTGGGCTGTGGTGTGGTGGGACGCGGAGTTGCTAGGACAAAAAAAAAAAAAAAAAGTTTACAAGGCAACCTACAAGTTTCTGGGCTGTCACCCAAGTTTGCATTGAAAAGCACAGAATCCGGTTGCAGATGCAGTGGTTTGTACTTAGTTGTAAAATGAATCCTTTACTCTCCTTGAAAAATATGAATTCAGCAGTTACAGACTTTGTCCAGAACATTCCCAAGATGACTATTACAGCAGGGTGAGGGAGTCATCAGTACATGGCACTCAGCTAAACACCAATATTCAGGTGAAATTTCTACAAAATATGGTGTTTCTACGCTTTGAAGGCATAAGTTGAGTTCAGTATTTCATACCGAGTTCATGACAGCCGTATTCTCCACCTTGCAGCTGGCAAACCTGATTGGCATCACAGGAGGTGTTGCGGCACTCGATCACCCCCTCTCCTCTGCAGACACAGTGCTCTGTACAGCCCTTTAGATACCAGCTCTCGTTCACCTGAACAAATGCAGAATAGGGATCTCACTTGTGCATACCAAAGAAAACATTGCAAATGTTCTCATGTTATAGCACAAGAGTGTTGCCCCCCGATGAACATAGAAAGGCATCATAAGTTGAAGACCCCAGTGCTAAAAGGTCTTATGTCATATAATGTCCATTTGGAGAAAATCGAGGCAGTGAACTTTGGTAATTATTCCCGTCCTTAACTCACGGTGTGTGAAAATGTGATTCAAGTACTTCTAATACCAAATTCTTCAGTTACGTCTTCCACAGGAAAAATATTTGCTGCTGAATCAGCAACATTTGTCCATAGTATTGTTTAATAATCTGTGTTTGGGTCATTATCATATGACTTTAGCATCTCATAAGGAGACTCACATTATGATAAAAGCCTTGAGGGTCCACACAGCCACAGTCTTTGAGAGGAACACAGCGGTCATTACTGAGGATGAAGTTGGGGTCACACTTGCAGCCCTCTACGCAGTTTTCTCTGCACTCTGGCAGTGAACCCCCACTGTGGCTCGCGCATGTCTCTGGACACAGGCTCACACATAATGAGTAGTGACTGTTGGGCGGACAGGCCAGAGCTGTAACAGAACAAGGAATAAGGCATGATCAGTGCCGATGGTGTTACATGCAGGAAGCACAGATGTCCACGAGTATTTTATTCTTTACTGAAGCAGAATACAATGGTGAGAATGACTGAGACTCACGACAGAAGTTTGGCTCCCTCCATTGGTGCACAGGAGCTCCTGCACTGAGACAGGCATCTGTGTAAGACTGCAGCTGATCACACAGAGTTTGCTGAAGGCCGCCATACCGGCACATGTCATACACGCAGCTCTGGAAGTAGGGCCATGGGTCCACCACCTTAATGCAGTCCCTGGAGAAGACAGTACACAAAAATATCTTATATTCACAGGGGGCAATGAGAAGTGTTTCTGTAGAAGCTGGCTGCACTTATACAAATGAGGAGGCCTATATACAGGGCAGCCATATTGCAACATGAATAGTTTGGCTTATAGCTCAAGTATTTGGTCGTTCTCACCTGAAAGGACCTTGGGTGTCATTCAATTTACCGCAGTACTCAGGTTTGGTCACTTCTGCCTCAAGACTCGGGTCACAGGGTGGGTCAGGTTTGCCATCAGGCAAACAGCTACAGAAATATCAGGGCCAGTCAGTGTTAGTTAAACAAATTTTGGGGACTAGTCTTACATTCATCATACAAAAAAGGAGTACCAAATTAGTGTTGAAAGAGGAGCACAAAGGACGATTCCCAAACACACGCTGCAGACAAAAATATACATACATGTCATCTTCATCCTCTTTAGTCTGCCAACTGTTGCCAAACTGTTCTGAGTTCTCAGCAAGTGAACCATCTGGCATGGTGAAGTCATTATTGGGGTTTCCATCATAATCTCCACATAAACCACACGTCTGGTTGAAGTATGAGCTGGGAGAGAAAGGCGAATGAAGATTTTTTGAGATCTACTAGAATGAATTAAAGAGAAATTTTTCGTGATTTACCTCCCAAGGCTGAATCTTCAGCCTCTTCCTACAGTATGGTGTAAATAAAGCAGTTAAGGGGATTTCATCTCCACAAACCTGGGGACTGAGATGAGTGCGAAATGGTTACCATCCCAACGCACTGTGAGACCAAAAGGGGTCTGCATGGTGACATACTGCCCAGCCAGGGAGAGAAAGATCAGAGGAGAAGGGGAGTGTGGGAGAGACACACGCAATCCATTCACCTGTAGAGAGAGAGCAGGAGAAATTTCAGAAAGAGGACAGATTGGAGCGAGGAGAGATCAGTCAAATGAGAATTTATTTGGCTGGAAAGACTCTTTCAAATGCCTGACTTTACTGAAGGTTAAGAAAAAAATTGCAGTGGCGTGCTGTCACATGTTCAGAGGGCCTTCAGTAACCTCTCCCTTTACCGCTCGATTGCCCTCAACCTGTTGTTCTTGATTAAGTTTGCCAGATTAACAGTCAAACAATTTATCGCCTGAACAACCAAGACCACTACATGACCTAAAATAAAAATTATAATGAAAAAGTGAATGCCTGTTGCCTACATTTATGTAATTTATACGGCATTGTAAGGATGGCAATATAAATGCAACAATCCAGAACTTTGGCTGACTTTGCAGCATTTACTTTCACCATCCTTACAATTGTCACTGAGCTGTGCATGATGCCTAACAACGACCTTTAGCCGTGACTACATTCAGAGTATAGAATGGATTCTCTTGGCTTATTGCTTAATGAGCCTCGCAAACTAATTTACGCAAATCTGAGCTGTTTCATGAGATACACCAGTGTAGAAATTATAAAGACATATTGATATTTCATGCCTTCATTTATGTGAGGAAGAAAACGCCTCAATTTTGTGGTGCAATATATAACACTACCTTCGAAAATAGTCTGAGCAAGTGTTGCTAAACAAGAAAAGTAAAGAGCGAGAGTTTTGGTTATTAACCATTGAAAGGAGAGGTTTCCGAAGGCCTTTGTAACTGCCGACAGACCGCTACTGAAAAACAGACTAAAGCCATGACTGCTCTGGTGAAAGGGAATGAATTCATGCTGACCAGAGTTCTTCTGCTCTTCATTAGAGTGACAGTGACTCCATTGACTGTGATGTAGAGCTTCTTCAGGTATGAAACGCCTGCTAATCCCCTCTCCTCATTCTTCCCTTCCACTGAGAACCAGGGACCTGAGAGCCAAAACAGTGCAGATCATATGCAGCGTATGAGCAGCTATGAAGCAGTTTTTAGGGGAAGGCTAGATGTGTCTGCCCTCTGATGATGCCAGCTAGCAGTACATTAGTAATATGCTTCACAGTACTTAAACAACATTCAGAGAGATCAATCTCTTTAGAGTCTATTTTTCTTTTGAGGGGTGCTGTACCTGTGTGGTTTTGGCAGCTCCTGGCCAGAGTATAGGTGCAAGTTCCCATAAAGCTGTAGTATCTCCCATCAAAGGTGGTGTAATGTGGATCTCCTGAGATGTAACAGTCCTTTGTACCTGCAGAGAGATTCAGGATGGATTGATCTCACAACTGAACACATGGAGTAGCCTTCATCAGGACCACTTGATGAGTTTTGATGATGATTGGAATATACTTACTTAAGGGGTAGCAGCCCAGCTGTCCGTTCTGCAGTTCACATCCATGCTGGGGAGGACACTCTCCTGACCAGCAATTCACACGTCCTCCCTCACATGTGCACTTCTGCTCACAGTCCTTAGTATAGAACACTTCTCCTGCCTGCAGAATGAGTAGAACAAGTAGAAAGGCTGATTTTTGTAGTGATATTCCTGAGTTATGAAGAGACGTACATTTTCCAAAAAAAAAAAAAACCACAACCAAGGGGACAGGAAATCCCTCCAATGATAACAAAGTCCATCACTCACCTGGTAGTAGTGCCCATTGAAGTGGCACCCACAGGTCTCCTGTTTAATACACTTCCCAGAACTATACACATATCCTGTGTCGCACACACACCCCTCTGCACATGGCCCACTGCACTGTCCCAGGCTGGGAATGGAGCAGGATGGGGGGCAAGGTGGGGCACAAGTCTCATAATGGCTATTAGTGGGGCAGCGAAGAGCTGGAGTACAGGGAAAATAGGAGAAAGGGGGAAATGAACTACAGGTGATGACATGATATTTCAAATGTAAAGAATATGAACTCTGTTGTTCTTTCCAAATGTTATTGACATACATGGAGTTTATTTGAATTTAAAGGCTTAACCCCTTTGCGCAGAAGCCACAACTAGCTATTTTTGCTTACCCTATGAAAGGCTTTATAGTTCAAGATTTGAGCTTCACAGAGAGGGCGTAAAATGGCTTCAATGAAATAAGTCACTTGTAGCATGTCGAATACCTCATTTTAACAAAACACACATTCCACCATCAGGAAAAAAGCAGGCAATATGCTTCTCTAGATGGAACAGAATCGGTGCAACGAACGTAGCATGGGATTTTACTGTGCTATTTTCATTATAAATGAACGCAAACCTGGGCATTCGATTCCGTTTAATGTGGTATAAATTCTAAAACATCGCCACATTGTGCAAAATGCCATCATTTACAGTATTATGAGCAAAGGCTTATGGTTACTCATACAAACCAATGTAGCAAAAAAGCTCTGTGATCATCATGGATATGGTAAACCGAAAATAAAAAAAAACAACTTGCCAGCTAGCTAACTAGCCATAAGCACTCCATATTTCTCCATTGTACTCACTCATAATGAAGAAAAACTCTCCATCATTGAAGTACTCCACCAGACAAACAGAGCAACAGAGATTTCCGATACAAAGAACCCTCCAGTACTGTTCCATTTGGAATTACTCCCATTTTACATGATGGAATCTCAATGCCATGACGTAAATATAACCTTGGTACTTCCGGGTTGGTTTTGGAAGTCTTTTTTTTTTTTGCACTCACATAATTCAAGTGGGCACCGTTGAGAGAATACAACCTAACTTGCTGTTACTCAAGGGTTTAAATACTTTTCTAAGGGTCCAATTAAAGTAATTCAATTACTGTGGAGAGTTTATATTGTCTGGAATTGGATAAAAATGTGTCAATCAATAGATAGTCACTGGATTATAGTTCACATGGGCGTGAACTATAACTGTGCTTTATGTAGAAAAGCCTGAGCAAGCTTTTGAGATACTAGATTTCAGTGAAAGATCATATGAGGTTGTAAGGAAGCACTGAGCTCGTCGAGGGATTAGTCTACGCGTAAATCAATGGTAGAGTATCATGCATTTTTAATATCTGATGTCAATAATTGATTGTAGAATGATATAGTATCAATACCATGTTGAACTTTTGCTTTAGAGAACTAATTTATTCACTACTTAATTGAGGTACATTTGGCTTATTATATACTGATGGACTTTAAAAACTTATAAGTTTTTATATATATATATATAGTCACGACCACAGCCCAGGACAATCAGATCAGCCTCGTCCACCTGAGAGATTGGTTTCCAACCTGCACCAGGATGGCTTAGGAGACCCCAGGAATCCACAGACCAAGGATCAGCAGAAGAACAGTGAGTCGCCGACTTGCAGAGCGAGGGATCAGAGCCCACAGGGCATGTGTTGGAATGCAGCTTGATGCACGGCGCAGGGCCACCAGGCTTCGCTGGGCTGAAGAATATAGTCAGAGACGAGACATCAACCGATTCTGGAGGAATGTTGTCTTCAGTGATGAATCCATATTTGGTCTGTACCGACATGACGGAAGACAGAGGGTCTACAGACGACGTGGTGAGAGATTCGCGGCCCCCTGCATTGCTGAGACAGATCGCTTTGGAGGAGGCTCGGTAATGGTCTGGGGTGCCATTCGGTGTGGCTGGAGGTCCGACCTGGTCATAATCAATGGAAATCTGAATGCAGCCCGCTACTGTGACCTTGTCATCAGACCGCACGTCGTGCCTTACATCACAGACCACCCTGAGGTCACATTCATGCAAGACAACACACGACCTCACTCAGCACATGTGACCCAGCAGCTCCTGGCCCAGAATGGTGTGCGAGTCATGGAATGGCCACCTTTCAGCCCTGACATGAAGTACATCGAGCATGTGTGGGACCTGTTGGATTGGCGGGTTCCGCAGCGCACTCCAGTGCCCAGGACGAGGGCAGAGCTCCAAGAAGCCTTTCTCCAGGAGTGGCAGGCCATTCCCCAGCAACAGCTCAACAGAATGGTGCTGTCCGTGCCAAGACAAGTGATGGCTTTGTTGCAGGTTCATGGCGGTCACACTCGGTACTGAGATTGGAGTTGATCTTTGTTGTTGATTTTGTTGTAAAACTTGTCATTGTTGATTCTTTTGTCGTTCTTTTTTTGTTGATGTTATCTGACATTTTGTCGAAATTGTTGTTAGGGGTAAAGTCAATAAATGGTTACAAATTTGAATCCAAGATTGGCTACAATTCTGGTTATAAGTTTTTAAAGTCCATCAGTGTAGATGAAGTGGTTGCAACAAAGGACAATGATTATTTCTGTCGCAAGAGATTTTAATTTTAATTAACTGCTGGATAGGTACCATGGGCAAGTATATTTGGCAGTTTGCACATTAGGCTTGGCTGAAGTGTTTAATTCATGCAATTCCGGGGAAACAGGGATGGGACTTAACTCGTCCATATTCTGAATAGGTAACAGGTACCGCTTCCTCATGATTATTCAGTAACCGTTTTGGGTGTGTAACTGCATGCATAAATAGAGCAGCTCCATGTCTGCTGGCGTCTAAACTACGCAAACATGTTAAAAACTCAAACCTTTAAAAAAAAAAAAACATTTTGTGTATTTAAATAACATATGCTTAGTTTGATCAAAGCTAACTCATTTTTGATGAATATGTAAGACACTCACGACAGAAGGTGTTGTTTCTCCATGGTCCAATGCTCACATTACGATCCTGACACTCATTGACGTAGGACTCCAGTGCTTCACACAGTGAAGTTTGAGCACCATCCAACGCACACATATCAAAGAGACAGTCCTTGAAGAAGTCCTGCAACACGAGAATAGTCATGTTACTGGAGCTGTTTATCGCCACATTGGAATAGAGCTGTTTTCATTGATCTTTGCATTGCATACAACAAGGGTTCATGCAGTTTTCCAAAATAAATAAGATACCTGTGCAAGAAAATTATTCATATAATTAGGAGTGTGTAGTGGTTGCTCACATTGGGGTTGACTCTAGGATGACAGATGGCAAATGGTCCCGTTGAATCTAACAAGATGCCGCAGTAGGTGTGACTCTCGTATGTATCTTGTTGATCATCAGTGCATTCTGGGATTGTTTCATTGGGC
Source organism: Gymnothorax javanicus (assembly GCA_029692085.1). NCBI lineage: Eukaryota > Metazoa > Chordata > Actinopteri > Anguilliformes > Muraenidae > Gymnothorax > Gymnothorax javanicus. Next base: position 16,664,544 of record CM056204.1, read on the forward strand.
TTCTTGTTGCAGCTGGAGGAATGAGGTCAAAGAACAACTGTACCATGTCAATAATTCACAAACATTTGAGATAATGTCAGACACTTGCTGAAACACTCACTTTGTGTCAGAGTTCCAACTGTTTCCAAAGTCATTTGCATTTGTGACCAACTGACCAGAAGGCGTTCGGAAATCATCCTTAGAATTTCCATTGTAGTCTCCACACAACCCACACAAACTCTTCTTGTAACTGAAAAGAAATACAATGACAATAATTCATTCAATAAGATGAAATTTTTGCTGTAGGAAGCTAAATAGATCAATGTATCGTATTGGGCATAAGTCAAAGCTCAGAAGTTCAAAGGTTTTCTCTTTTTTTGATGACAGCTTTACATCTCATTTTGTGTTGGTTACTTTTCATTTGGAGACTCACTCGCTGGTCACTTTAATGTCCATGTAGTGGTTTCCATCGTATCGCACTATCACACCAAAGGATGCGGCGACAGTATAGTGTTTTCCTGATTTAAAGACAGACACATCTTGAGCTGGGGTCACAGGCAGGTTGACTGTGGTTCCATTCACCTGTAGATGGAGGTCACAGAGAGTAGGCTAAAGGTATTAGTATGTGGTTTGAAAGTGGTTCAACAGGGAGGTCTGAAAGCTTTTTAATGAAACATCAACTTATTTCCAAGCAATTTCAATTCACCTGCACAGTGCCCCCCTTCAGCACTGACACTATCACTCCTTGTATGTGCACATGCACTGCTTTGATATAGGTGATAGAGAGCCTGTTGAAGCGATGCTCGTTGTCAGCGTAGACTGAAAATGGAGGGGCCTGGGTGTCGTTGCAGGTCTCTGTCATAAGGTAGCTACAGCTGCCCATGAAGTCGTATCGCCGGCGGTCAAATGTTGTGTAGTGAGGGTCACCAGATGCTATGCAGGTGGAGGTACCTACATGGAAAACAAGACTAGTGAAATGCATGAAGTACAGATGAAAATACTGGGTGAATCAGAGGCAAATAGACTGGAAAACACTGAAGATATCTGGGTGGAACTAGAGGGAGGAAACAAGATAACTCAACCCAAATCTTCACCTTCACTGAATCTTCACATAATTCTCCTACCTTTAGGATAGCAGCCTGGAACACCATCGACTTCACGACACTCCTCTGTGGGCTCACAGGCATTGTTGACACAGTCCAGTGTGTAGTTCCCAACACATCGACATAACTCTGTGCAGCCATCAGTGAAGACAATTTCACCAGGCTGATTGAAGAAAATGAAGATGACAAATGAACACCTTTGATGACAACAGGACCAGTTTGAATGAGAAATGTTTCAGGTTGATGAATGATATAATGATGGGAACTCTTTGAAGGAAATGAAATCCGTTTTTCATTTAGTGGACGCGACTGAGAGAAGCAGAGCTGTGGGCACAGTGGGTACCTTATAGTAGTTGTTGCTCTCATCCAAACAGCCACACTGGTGAAGGGGAACACAGCGGCGACCACGAAACACGTATCCTTCGTCACAGAAGCAGCCGCTAATGCAGGAGCCAGTACAGTTTGTGGAGGGTTCCTGGCAGCTTGGGATACAAGCTGGACCGCAGTCCTTATAGTGAGCATTGGGGGGACATTTCACTGCAGTTCAGGGAGTAGAGAAGCAAGCCCCTTGTTAAGATAGTGAGGTAATCTCAAAGCATTGCAGTCTGAGCCATTATGTTCTTGTGAGAAGGGAGATAACTTTGTGTGATTGACAGCACTGACCTGGGGGAGCGGAGGTTGTGGGCTGTGGTGTGGTGGGACGCGGAGTTGCTAGGACAAAAAAAAAAAAAAAAAAACATGTTTATAAGGTAACATACAACATTGCGGGCTGTCACCCAAGTTTGCATTGAAAAGCACGGAACCCGATTGCAGATGCAGTGGTTTATACTTAGTTGCAAAATGAATCCTTTGCTCTCATTTAAAAATATGAATTCAGCAGTTACAGACTTTGTCCAGAACATTCCCAAGATGACTACTATAGCAGGGTGAGGGAGTCATCAGTACATGGCACTAAGCTAAACACCAATATTCAGGTGAAATTTCTACAAAATATGGTGTTTCTACGCTTTGAAGACATAAGTTGAGTTCAGTATTTCATACCGAGTTCATGACAGCCGTATTCTCCACCTTGCAGCTGGCAGACCTGATTGGCATCACAGGAGGTGTTGCGGCACTCAATCACCCCCTCTCCTCTGCAGACACAGTGCTCTGTACAGCCCTTTAGATACCAGCTCTCGTTCACCTGAACAAATGCAGAATAGGGCTCTCACTTGTGCATTCCAAAGAAAACATTGCAAATGTTCTCATGCTATAGCTCAAGAGTGTTGCCCCCCAATGAACAGAAAGGCATCATAAGTTGAAGACCCCAGTGCTAAAAGGTCTTATGTCATATAATGTCCATTTGGAGAAAATCGAGGCAGTGAACTTTGGTAATTATTCCCGTCCTTAACTCACGGTGTGTGAAAATGTGATTCAAGTACTTCTAATACCAAACTCTTCAGTTACTTCTTCCACAGGAAAAATAGTAGCTCCCGAATCAGCAACATTTGTCCATAGTATTGTTTAATAATCTGTGTTTGGATCATTATCATATGACTTTAGCATCTCATAAAGGGACTCACATTATGATAAAGGCCATGGGGGTCCACACAGCCACAATCTTTGAGAGGAACACAGTGGTCATGACTGAGGATGAAGTTGGGGTCACACTTGCAGCCCTCTACGCAGTTTTCTCTGCAGCCTGGCAGTGAACCCCCACTGTGGCTCGCGCATGTCTCTGGACACGGGCTCACACATAATGAGTAGTGACTGTTGGGCGGACAGGCCAGAGCTGTAACAGAGTAAGGAATAAGGCATGATCAGTGCTGATGGTGTTTCATGCAGGAAGCACAGATGTCCATGAGTATTTTATTCTTTACTCAAGCAGAATACAATGGTGAGAATGACTGAGACTCACGACAGAAATTTGGCTCCCTCCATTGGTGCACAGGAGCTCCTGCACTGAGACAGGCATCTGTGTAAGACTGCAGCTGATCACACAGAGTTTGCTGAAGGCAGCCATACCGGCACATGTCATACACGCAGCTCTGGAAGTAGGGCCATGGGTCAACCACCTTAATGCAGTCCCTGGAGAAGGCAGTAAACAATAACATCTAAGATTCACAGGGGCAATGAGAAGTGTTTCTGTGGAAGCTGGCTGCACTTATACAAATGAGGAGGCCTACATGCAGGGCAGCTATATTGCAACATGAATAGTTTGGCTTCTAGCTCAAGTATTTGGTCGTTCTCACCTGAAAGGACCTTGGGTGTCATTCAATTGACCGCAGTACTCTGGTTTGCTCACTTCTGCCTCAAGACTCGGGTCACAGGGTGGGTCAGGTTTGCCATCAGGCAAACAGCTACAGAAATATCAGGGCCAGTCAGTGTTATTTAAACTAATTTTGAGGAATAGTCACACATTCATCATACAAAAAAGGAGTACCAAATTAGTGTTGAAAGAGGAGCACAAAGGACGATTCCCAAACACACGCTGCAGACAAAAATATACATACATGTCATCTTCATCCTCTTTAGTCTGCCAACTGTTGCCAAACTGTTCTGAGTTCTCAGCAAGTGAACCATCTGGCATGGTGAAGTCATTATTGGGGTTTCCATCATAATCTCCACATAAACCACACGTCTGGTTGAAGTATGAGCTGGGAGAGAAAGGCAAATGAAGAGTTTTTGAGATCAACTAGAATGAATGAAAGAGAAATTTTGCAGGATTTACCTCCCAAGGCTGAATCTTCAGCCTCTTCCTACAGTATGGTGTAAATAAAGCAGTTAAGGGGATTTTATCTCCACAAACCTGGGGACTGAGATGTGTGCGTAATGGTTACCATCCCAACGCACTGTGAGACCAAAAGGGGTCTGCATGGTGACATACTGCCCAGCCAGGGAGAGAAAGATCAGAGGAGAAGGGGAGTGTGGGAGAGACACACGCAATCCATTCACCTGTAGAGAAAGAGAGCAGGAGAAATTTCAGAAAGAGGACAGATTGGAGCGAGGAGAGATCAGTCAAATGAGAATTTATTTGGCTGGAAAGACTCTCTGAAATGCCTGACTTTAGTGAAGGTTAAGAAAAAAATTGCAGTGGCGTGCTGTCACATGTTCAGAGGGCCTTCAGTAACCTCACCCTTTACTGCTCGATTGCCCTCCACCTGTTGTTCTTGATTAAGTTCGCCGGATTAACAATCAAACAATTTATCGCCTGAACAACCAAGACCACTACATGACCTAAAATAAAAATTATAATGAAAAAGTGAATGCCTGTTGCCTACATTTATGTAATTTATTCGGCATTGTAAGGATGGCAATATAAATGCAACAATCCAGAACTTTGGCTGACTTTGCAGCATTTATTTTCACCATCCTTACAATTGTCACTGAGCTGTGCATCATGCCTAACAACGACCTTTAGCTGTGACTATATTCACAGTATAGAACGGATTCTCTTGGCTTATTGCTTAATGAGCCTCGCAAACTAATTTACGCAAATCTGAGCTGTTTCATGAGATACACCAGTGCAGAAATTATGAAGACATATTGATATTTCATGCCGTCATTTATGTGAGGAAGAAAACGCCTCAATTTTGTGGTGCAATATATAACACTACCTTCGAAAATAGTCTGAGCAAGTGTTGCTAAACAAGAAAAGTAAAGAGCGAGAGTTTTGGTTATTAACCATTGAAAGGAGAGGTTTCCGAAGGCCTTTGTAACTGCCAACAGACCGCTACTGAAAAACAGTCTAAAGCCATGACTGCTCTGGTGAAAGGGAATGAATTCATGCTGACCAGAGTTCTTCTGCTCTTCATTAGAGTGACAGTGACTCCATTGACTGTGATGTAGAACTTTTTCAGGTATGAAACGCCTGCTAATCCCCTCTCCTCATTCTTCCCTTCCACTGAGAACCAGGGACCTGAGAGCCAAAACAGTGCAGATCATGCGCAGCGTATGAGCAGCTATGAAGCAGTTTTAGGGTAAGGCTAGATGTGTCTGCCCTCTGATGATGCCAGCTAGCAGTACAATAGTAATATGCTTCACAGTACTTAAACAACATTCAGAGAGATCAATCTCTTTAGAGTCTATTTTTCTTTTGAGGAGTGCCGTACCTGTGTGGTTTTGGCAGCTCCTGGCCAGAGTATAGGTGCAAGTTCCCATAAAGCTGTAGTATCTCCCATCAAAGGTGGTGTAATGTGGATCTCCTGAGATGTAACAGTCCTTTGTACCTGCAGAGAGATTCAGCATGGATTGATCTCACAACTGAACACATGGAGTAGCCTTCATCAGGACCACTTGATGAGTTTTGATGATAATTAGAATATACTTACTTAAGGGGTAGCAGCCCAGCTGTCCGTTCTGCAGTTCACATCCATGCTGGGGAGGACACTCTCCTGACCAGCAATTCACACGTCCTCCCTCACATGTGCACTTCTGCTCACAGTCCTTAGTGTAGAACACTTCTCCTGCCTGCAGAAAGAGTAGAACAAGTAGAAAGGCTGATTTTTGTAGTGATATTCCTGAGTTATGAAGAGACGTACATTTTCCAAAAAAAAAAAAAAAAACTACAACCAAGGGGACAGGAAATCCCTCCAATGATAACAAAGGCCATCACTCACCTGGTAGTAGTGTCCATTGAAGTGGCACCCACAGGTCTCCTGTTTAATACACTTCCCAGAACTATACACATATCCTGTGTCGCACACACACCCCTCTGCACATGGCCCACTGCACTGTCCCAGGCTGGGAATGGAGCAGGATGGGGGGCAAGGTGGGGCACAAGTCTCATAATGGCTATTAGTGGGGCAGCGAAGAGCTGGAGTACAGGGAAAATAGTATAAAGGGGGAAATGAACTACAGGTGATGACATGATATTGCAAATGTAAAGAATATGAACTCTGTTGTTCTTTCCAAATGTTATTGACATACATGGAGTTTATTTGAATTTAAAGGCTCAACCCCTTTGCGCAGAAGCCACAACTAGCTATTTTTGCTTACCCTATGAAAGGCTTTATAATTCAGGATTTGAGCTTCACAGAGAGGGCGTAAAATGGCTTCAATGAAATAAGTCACTTTAGCATGTAGAATAATACCTCATTTTAACAAAACACACATTCCACCATCAGGAAAAAAGCAGGCAGTATGCTTCTCTAGATGGAGCAGAATCGGTGCAACGAACGTAGCATGGGATTTTACTGCTCTGTTTTCATTATAAATGAACGCAAACCTGGGCATTCGATTCCGTTCAATGTGGTATAAATTCTAAAACATCGCCACATTGTGCAAAATGCCATCATTTACAGTATTGTGAGCAAAGGCTTATGGTTACTCATACAAACCAATGTAGCAAAAAAGCTCTGTGATCATCATGGATATGGTAAACCGAAAATTAAAAAAAACAACTTGCCAGCTAGCTAGCTAGCCATAAGCACTCCATATTTCTCCATTGTACTCACTCATAATGAAGAAAAACTCTCCATCATTGAAGTGCTCCACCAGACAAACAAAGCAACAGAGATTTCTGATACAAAGAACCCTCCAGTACTGTTCCATTTGGAATTACTCCCATTTTCCATAATGGAATCTCAATGCCATGACGTAAATGTAACCTTGGTACTTCCGGGTTGGTTTTGGAAGTCTTTTTTTTTTTTGCACTCACATAATTCAACTGGGCACCGTTGAGCGAATACAACCTAACTTGCCGTTACGCAAGGGTTTAAATACTTTTCTGAGGGTCCAATTAAAGTAATTCAATTACTGTGGAGAGTTTATATTGTCTGGAATTGGATAAAAATGTGTCAATCAATAGATAGTCACTGGATTATAGTTCACATGGGCGTGAACTATAACTGTGCTTTATGTAGGAAAGCCTGAGCAAGCTTTTGAGATACTAGATTTCAGTGAAAGATCATATGAGGTTGTAAGGAAGCACTGAGCTCATCGAGGGATGAATCTACGCGTAAATCAATGGTAGAGTATCATGCATTTTTAATATCTGATGTCAATAATTGATTGTAGAATGATATAGTATCAATACCATGTTGAACTTTTGCTTTAGAGAACTGATTTATTCACTACTTAATTGAGGTACATTTGGCTTATTATATACTGACGGACTTTAAAAACTTATAAGTCTGACTAGACAGAAATAGTATAGTTGGGTTTGGGGAACTTTACTTAGATGATTACATGATTGATATGCAGTTTTCTTTAAGTAAGGAGACACAACAGTACGTGAGGTGAAGCAGGATTTGAGGAATTAGTGATGTAACCTCGTCTGGCTTCACTGATCACAATTGCAATGCTGTCAAATGCCTTAAAACAATCCTTGAGGTAATTAAGGCCAGAACCCGAGAGCATTTGTTCAAAGACACTACGTGCGCCATGCCTCACCTTTCCAGACCCCAACATGATCAAGCCATTGGGCAGTGGATGGCTGGAACATCCAAAAATCGCATCACCCAGCGTTTTGGGGTAAGCCAACCCCCAATCTCTAACCTTGTGGCTCATTACCAGGAGACTGGAAGCACTTATGATCGACCCCGACCTGGTCAGCCTGGGGTCACGACCCCAGCCCAGGACAATCAGATCAGCCTCGTCCACCTGAGAGATCGGTTTCCAACCTGCACCAGGACGGCTTAGGAGACCCCAGGAATCCACAGACCAAGGATCAGCAGAAGAACAGTGAGTCGGCGACTTGCAGAGCGAGGGATCAGAGCCCACAGGGCATGTGTTGGAATGCAGCTTGATGCACGGCGCAGGGCCACCAGGCTTCGCTGGGCTGAAGAATATGGTCAGAGACAAGACCTCAACCGATTCTGGAGGAATGTTGTCTTCAGTGATGAATCCATATTTTGTCTGTACCGACATGACGGAAGACAGAGGGTCTACAGACAACGTGGTGAGAGATTCGCGGCCCCCTGCATTGCTGAGACAGATCGCTTTGGAGGAGGCTCGGTAATGGTCTGGGGTGCCATTCGGAGTGGCTGGAGGTCCGACCTGGTCATAATCAATGGAAATCTTAATGCAGCCCGCTACTGTGACCTTGTCATCAGACCGCACGTCGTGCCTTACATCACAGACCACCCTGAGGTCACGTTCATGCAAGACAACGCACGACCTCACACAGCACATGTGACCCAGCAGCTCCTGGCCCAGAATGGTGTGCGAGTCATGGAATGGCCACCTTTCAGCCCTGACATGAAGTGCATCGAGCATGTGTGGGACCTGTTGGATTGGCGGGTTCCGCAACGCACTCCAGTGCCCAGGACGAGGGCAGAGCTCCGAGAAGCCTTTCTCCAGGAGTGGCAGGCCATTCCCCAGCAACAGCTCAACAGAATGGTGCTGTCCGTGCCAAGACAAGTGATGGCTTTGTTGCAGGCGCATGGCGGTCACACTCGGTACTGAGATTGGAGTTGATCTTTGTTGTTGATTTTGTTGTTAAACTTGTCATTGTTGATTCTTTTGTTTTTTTTGTTGATGTTATCTGACATTTTGTCGAAATTGTTGTTGGGGTAAAGTCAATAAATGGTTACAAATTTGAATCCAAGATTGGCTACAATTCTGGTTATAAGTTTTTAAATTCCATCAGTGTAGATGAAGTGGTTGCAACAAAGGACAATGATTTTTTCTGTCGCAAGAGATTTTAATTTTAATTAACTGCTGGATAGGTACCATGGGCAAGTATATTTAGCAGTTTGCACATTAGGCTTGGCTGAAGTGTTTAATTCATACAATTCCTGGGAAACAGGGATGGGACTTAACTCGTCCATATTTTGAATAGGTAACAGGCACCGCTTCCTCATGATTATTCAGTAACCGTTTTGAGTGTGTAACTGCATGCATAAATAGAGCAGCTCCATGTCCGCAGGAGTCTAAACTATGCAAACCTGTTAAAACTCAAAACTTTAAAAAAAAAGCATTTTGTGTATTTAAATAACATATTCTTAGTTTGATCAAAGCTAACTCATTTTTGATGAATATGTAAGACACTCACGACAGAAGGTGTTGTTTCTCCATGGTCCAATGCTCACATTACGATCCTGACACTCATTGACGTAGGACTCCAGTGCTTCACACAGTGAAGTTTGAGCACCATCCAACGCACACATATCAAAGAGACAGTCCTTGAAGAAGTCCTGCAACACGAGAACAGTCATGTTACTGGAGCTGTTTATCGCCACATTGGAATAAAGCTATTTTCATTGATCTTTGCCTCGCAAAAGACAAGGGTACATGCAGTTTTCCAAAATAAATAAGACACCTGTGCAAGAAAATCATTCATATAATTAGGAGTGTGCAGTGGTTGCTTACATTGGGGTTGACTCTAGGATGACAGATGGCAAATGGTCCTGTTGAATCTAACAAGATGCCGCAGTATGTGTGACTCTCGTATGTATCTTGTTGATCATCAGTGCATTCTGGGATTGTTTCATTGGGCTTCTTGTTGCAGCTGGAAGAATGAGGTCAAAGAACAACTGTACCATGTCAATAATTCACAAACATTTGAGATAATGTCAGACACTTGCTGAAACACTCACTTTGTGTCAGAGTTCCAACTGTTTCCAAAGTCATTTGCATTTGTGACCAACTGACCAGAAGGAGTTCGGAAATCATCCTTAGAATTTCCATTGTAGTCTCCACACAACCCACACAAACTCTTCTTGTAACTGAAAAGAAATACAATGACAATAATTCATTCAATAAGATGAAATTTTTGCTGTAGGAAGCTAAATAGATCAATGTATCATATTGAGCATAAGTCAGAGCTCAGAAGTTCCAAGGTTTTCTCTTTTTTTGATGACAGCTTTACATCTCATTTTTTGTTGGTTACTGTTCATTTGGAGACTCACTCGCTGGTCACTTTAATGTCCATGTAGTGGTTTCCATCGTATCGCACTATCACGCCAAAGGATGCGGCGACAGTATAGTGTTTTCCCGATTTAAAGACAGACACATCTTGAGCTGGGGTCACAGGCAAGTTGACTGTGGTTCCATTCACCTGTAGATGGAGGTCAGAGAGTAGGCTAAAGGTATTAGTATGTGGTTTGAAAGTGGTTCAACAAGGAGGTCTGAAAGCTTTTTAATGAAACATCAACATATTTCCAAGCACTTTCAATTCACCTGCACAGTGCCCCCCTTCAGCACTGACACTATCACTCCTTGTATGTGCACATGCACTGCTTTGATATAGGTGATAGAGAGCTTATTGAAGCGATGCTCGTTGTCAGCGTAGACTGAAAATGGAGGGGCCTGGGTGTCGTTGCAGGTCTCTGTCATAAGGTAGCTACAGCTGCCCATGAAGTCGTATCGCCGGCGGTCAAATGTTGTGTAGTGAGGGTCACCAGATGCTATGCAGGTGGAAATACCTACATGGAAAACAAGACTAGTGAAATGCATGAAGTACAGATGAAAATACTGGGTGAATCAGAGGCAAATAGACTGGAAAACACTGAAGATATCTGGGTGGAACTAGAGGGAGGAAACAAGATGACTCAACCCAAATCTTGACCTTCACTGAATCTTCACATAATTCTCCTACCTTTAGGATAGCAGCCTGGAACACCATCGACTTCACGACACTCCTCTGTGGGCTCACAGGCATTGTTGACACAGTCCAGTGTGTAGTTCCCAACACATCGACATAACTCTGTGCAGCCATCAGTGAAGACAATTTCACCAGGCTGATTGAGGAAAATGAAGATGTCAAATGAAAACCTTTGATGACAACAGGACCAGTTTGAATGAGTAATGTTTCAGGGTGATGAATGATATAATGATGGGAACTCTTTGAAGGAAATGAAATCTGTTTTTCATTTAGTGGACGCGACTGAGAGAAGCAGAGCTGTGGGCACAGTGGGTACCTTATAGTAGTTGTTGCTCTCATCCAAACAGCCACACTGGTGAAGGGGAACACAGCGGCGACCACGAAACACGTATCCTTCGTCACAGAAGCAGCCGCTAATGCAGGAGCCAGTACAGTTTGTGGAGGGTTCCTGGCAGCTTGGGATACAAGCTGGACCGCAGTCCTTATAGTGAGCATCGGGGGGACATTTCACTGCAGTTCAGGGAGTAGAGAAGCAAGCCCCATGTTAAGATAGTGAGGTAATCTCACAAGTATTGCGGTCTGAGCCATTATGTTCTTGTGAGAAGGAAATAACTTTGTGTAATTGACAGCACTGACCTGGGGGAGCGGAGGTTGTGGGCTGTGGTGTGGTGGGACTCGGAGTTGCTAGGACAAAAAAAAAAAAAAAAAACGTTAATAAGGCAACATACAACATTGCGGGCTGTCACCCAAGTTTGCATTGAAAGGCATAGAACCCGATTGCAGATGCAGTGGTTTGGACAGAGTTGCAGTATCAATCCTATACTCATTGAAAAACATAAATACAGCAGTTCCAGACATTGTCCAGAATATTCCCAAGTGACTACTACCGCAGTGTGAGGGAGTTATCAGTACATGGCACTAAGCTAAACAGCAATATTTAGGTGAAATTTCTAGAAAATATGGCGTTCCTACACTTTGAAGACTTAAGTTGAGTTCAGTATTTCATACCGAGTTCATGACAGCCGTATTCTCCACCTTGCAGCTGGCAGACCTGATTGGCATCACAGGAGGTGTTGTGGCACTCGATCACCCCCTCTCCTCTGCAGACACAGTGCTCTGTACAGCCCTTTAGATACCAGCTCTCGTTCACCTGAACAAATGCAGAATAGGGCTCTCACTTGTGCATTCCAAAGAAAACATTGCAAATGTTCTCATGTTATAGCACAAGAGTGTTGCCCCCCGATGAACATAGAAAGGCATCATAAGTTGAAGACCCCAGTGCTTAAAGGTCCTTTGTCACAAAATGTATCTTTGGAGAAAATTGAGGCAGTGAACTTAGGAAATTATGAAAGTTGTTTTCCCGTCCTGTCCTTACGGTGAGTAAAACTGTAATTCATGACTAGTTGTACTACACTCTTCAGTTACTTCTGCCGCAGGACCTACAGTTGCCCCCGAATCAGCAGCATTTGTCCATAGTATTGTTTAATAATCTGTGTTTGGGTCATTATCATATGACTTTAGCATCTCATAAAGGGACTCACATTATGATAAAGGCCATGGGGGTCCACACAGCCACAGTCTTTGAGAGGAACACAGCGGTCATTACTGAGGATGAAGTTGGGGTCACACTTGCAGCCCTCTACGCAGTTTTCTCTGCACCCTGGCAGTGAACCCCCACTGTGGCTCGCACATGTCTCTGGACACGGGCTCACACATAATGAGTAGTGGCTGTTGGGCGGACAGGCCAGAGCTGTAACAGAGTAAGGAATAAGGCATGATCAGTGCTGATGGTGTTTCACGCAGGAAGCACAGATGTCCATGAGTATTTTATTCTTTACTCAAGCAGAATACAACGGTGAGAATGACTGAGACTCACGACAGAAGTTTGGCTCCCTCCATTGGTGCACAGGAGCTCCTGCACTGAGACAGGCATCTGTGTAAGACTGCAGCTGATCACACAGAGTTTGCTGAAGGCCGCCATACCGGCACATGTCATACACGCAGCTCTGGAAGTAGGGCCATGGGTCAACCACCTTAATGCAGTCCCTGGAGAAGGCAGTAAACAATAACATCTAAGATTCACAGGGGCAATGAGAAGTGTTTCTATAGAAGCTGGCTGCACTTATACAAATGAGGAGGCCTTTATGCAGGGCAGCTATATTGCAACATGAATAGTTTTGCTTATAGCTCAAGTATTTGGTCGTTCTCACCTGAAAGGACCTTGGGTGTCATTCAATTTACCGCAGTACTCTGGTTTGCTCACTTCTGCCTCAAGACTCGGGTCACAGGGTGGGTCAGGTTTGCCATCAGGCAAACAGCTACAGAAATATCAGGGCCAGTCAGTGTTAGTTAAACTAATTTTGAGGAATAGTCACACATTCATCATACAAAAAAGTAGTACCAAATTTGGGTTCAAAGAAGAACACAAATTAAGATTCCCAAACACAGGCTGCAGACAAAAATATACATACATGTCATCTTCATCCTCTTTAGTCTGCCAACTGTTGCCAAACTGGTCTGAGTTCTCAGCAAGTGAACCATCTGGCATGGTGAAGTCATTATTGGGGTTTCCATCATAATCTCCACATAAACCACACGTCTGGTTGAAGTATGAGCTGGGAGAGAAAGGCAAATGAAGATTTTTTGAGATCAACTAGAATGAATGAAAGAGAAATTTTGCAGGATTTACCTCCCAAGGGCGAATCTTCAGCCTCTTCCTACAGTATGGTGTAAATAAAGCAGTTAAGGGGATTTTATCTCCACAAACCTGGGGACTGAGATGTGCGCATAATGGTTTCCATCCCAACGCACTGTGAGACCAAAAGGGGTCTGCATGGTGACATACTGCCCAGCCAGGGAGAGAAAGATCAGAGGAGAAGGGGAGTGTGGGAGAGACACACGCAATCCATTCACCTGTAGAGAAAGAGAGCAGGAGAAATTTCAGAAAGAGGACAGATTGGAGCGAGGAGAGATCAGTCAAATGAGAATTTATTTGGCTGGAAAGACTCTCTAAAATGCCTGACTTTACTGGAGGTTAAGAAAAAAATTGCAGTGGCGTGCTGTCACATGTTCAGAGGGCCTTCAGTAACCTCACCCTTTACTGCTCGATTGCCCTCAACCTGTTGTTCTCTATTAAGTTCGCCGGATTAACAATCAAACAATTTATCGGCTGAACAACCAAGACCACTACATGACCTATAATAAAAATTATAATGAAAAAGTGAATGCCTGTTGCCTACGTTTATTTAATTTATATGGCATTGTAAGGATGGCAATAGAAATGCAACAATCCAGAACTTTGGCTGACTTTGCAACATTTATTTTCACCATCCTTACAATTGTCCCTCAGCTGTGCATCATGCCTAACAACGACTTTAGCCGTGACTACATTCAGAGTATAGAACGGATTCTTGTGGCTTATTGCTTAATGAGCCTCATAAACTAATTTATGCAAATCTGAGCGGTTTCATGAGCTACACCAGTGCAGAAATTATAAAAACATATTGATGTTTCATGCTATCATTTATGTGAGGAAGAAATCGCCTCAATTTTGTGGTGCAATGTATAACAATGCGAGTGAAAATAAATTTGACTGATGTCAGTTCTACCAATTAGTATAAGCAACTGTTGCTCAACAAGAAAAGTAAACAGCGAGAGGTTTAGGTTATTAAGCATTGAAAGGTGAGGTTTCCAAAGGCCTTTGTAACTGCCGACAGACCGCTACTGAAAAACAGTCTAAAGCCATGACTGCTCTAGTGAAAGGGAATGAATTCATGCTGACCAGAGTTCTTCTGCTCTTCATTAAAGTGACAGTGACTCCATTGACTGTGATGTAGAGCTTCTTCAGGTATGAAACGCCAGCCAATCCCCTCTCCTCATTCTTCCCTTCCACTGAGAACCAGGGACCTGAGAGCCAAAACAGTGCAGATCATATGCAGCGTATGAGCAGCTATGAAGCAGTTTTTAGGGTAAGTCTAGATGTTTCTGCCCTCTGATGCGGCTAGCTGGCAGTACATTAGTAATATGCTTCACAGTACTTAACATTCAGAGAGATCGATCTTTTAAGAGTCTATTTTTCTTTTTTGAGAAGTGCTGTACCTGTGTGGTTTTGGCAGCTCCTGGCCAGAGTATAGGTGCAGGTTCCCATAAAGCTGTAGTATCTCCCATCAAAGGTGGTGTAATGTGGATCTCCTGAGATGTAACAGTCCTTTGTACCTGCAGAGAGATTCAGCATGGATTGATCTCACTACTGAACACATGGAGTAGCCTTCATCAGGACCACTTGATGAGTTTTGATGATGATTGGAATATACTTACTTAAGGGGTAGCAGCCCAGCTGTCCGTTCTGCAGTTCACATCCATGCTGGGGAGGACACTCTCCTGACCAGCAATTCACACGTCCTCCCTCACATGTGCACTTCTGCTCACAGTCCTTAGTGTAGAACACTTCTCCTGCCTGCAGAAAGAGTAGAACAAGTAGAAAGGCTGATTTTTGTAGTGATATTCCTGAGTTATGAAGAGACGTACATTTTCCAAAAAAAAAAAAAAAAAAACTACAACCAAGGGGACAGGAAATCACTCCAATGATATCAAAGGCCATCACTCACCTGGTAGTAGTGTCCATTGAAGTGGCACCCACAGGTCTCCTGTTTAATACACTTCCCAGAACTATACACATATCCTGTGTCGCACACACACCCCTCTGCACATGGCCCACTGCACTGTCCCAGGCTGGGAATGGAGCAGGATGGGGGGCAAGGTGGGGCACAAGTCTCATAATGGCTATAAGTGGGGCAGCGAAGAGCTGGGGTACAGGGAAAATAGGAGAAAGGGGGAAATGAACTACAGGTGAAGACAAGATATGTAAAGAATATGAACTCTGTTGTTCTCTCCAAATGTTATTGACATTCATGGAGTTTATTTGAATTTAAAGGCTAAACCCCTTTGCGCAGAAGCCACATATGGCTATTTTTGCTTACCCTATGAAAGGCTTTATAATTCAAAATTTGAGCTTCACAGAGAGGGCGTAAAATGGCTTCAATGAAATAAGTCACTTGTAGCATGTCGAATACCTCATTTTAACAAAACACACATTCCACCATCAGGAAAAAAGCAGGCAATATGCTTCTCAAGATGGAACAGAATCGGTGCAAAGAACGTAGCATGGGATTTTACTGAGCTGTTCTCATTATAAATGAATGCAAACCTGGGCATTCGATTCCGTTGAATGTCGTATAAATTCTAAAACATCGCCACATTGAGCAAAATGCCATCATTTACAGTATTATTAGCAAAGGCTTACGGTTACTCATACAAACCAATGTAGCAGAAAAGCTCTGTGATCATCATGGATATGGTAAACTGAAAATTAAAAAAAAAACAACTAGCCAGCTAGCTAGCTAGCTAGCCATAAGCACTCCATATTTCTCCATTGTACTCATTCATAATGAAGAAAAACTCTCCATCATTGAAGTACTCCACCAGACAGACAGAGCAACAGAGATTTCCGATACAAAGAACCCTCCAGTACTGTTCCATTTGGAATTACTCCCATTTTACATGATGGAATCACATTGCCATGATGTAAATGTAACCTAAGCACTTCTGGGTTGGTTTTGGAAGTTGTTTTTTTTTTCTCTTTGTACTCACGTCATTCAACTGGGCACAGTTGAGAGAATACAACCTAACTAGCTGTTATGCCAGGGTTTTAATATTTTTCTGAGGGTCCAATTAAATTCTTTTCAATTACTGTGGAGAGTTTATATTGTCTGGAAATGGATAAGAATGTGCCAATCAATAGATAGTTCTTGGATTATAGTGCACATGGGCGTGAACTATAACTGTGCTTTAGGCAGGTAATCCTGTGCAAGCATTAGAGAAATTGGATTTCAGTGAAAGATCGTATGAGGTTGTAAGGAAGCACTGAGCTCGTTGAGGGATGAATCTACGCATAAATCAATGGTAGAGTATCATGCATTTTTAATATCTGATGACAATAATTGATTGTAGAATGATATAGTATCAATACCATGTTGAATTTTTGCTTCAGAGAACTGATTTTTTCACTATTTAATTGAGATACATTTGGCTTATTAAAGATGAAGTGGTTGCGACAAAGAAAAACAATTTTTTCTGTCACAAGAGATTTTAATTTTAATTAACTGCTGGATAGATTCCATGGGCAAGTATATTTGGCAGTTTGCACATTAGGCTTGGCTGAAGTGTTTAATTCATACAATTCTGGGGAAACAGGGATGGGACTTAACTCGTCCATATTCTGAATTGGTAACAGGCACCACTTCCTCATGAATATTCAGTAACTGTTTTGAGTGTGTAACTGCATGCATAAATAGAGTAGCTCCATGTCCGCAGGCGTCTAAACTATGCAAACGTGTTAAAAACTCAAAACTTAAAAAAAAAAAAAACATTTTGTGTATTTATATAAATATTCTTAGTTTGATCAAAGCTAACTCATTTTTGATGAATATGTAAGACACTCACGACAGAAGGTGTTGTTTCTCCATGGTCCGATGCTCACATTACGATCCTGACACTCATTGACGTAGGACTCCAGTGCTTCACACAGTGAAGTTTGAGCACCATCCAACGCACACATATCAAAGAGACAGTCCTTGAAGAAGTCCTGCAACACGAGAACAGTCATGTTACTGGAGCTGTTTATCGCCACATTGGAATAGAGCTGTTTTCATTGATCTTTGCCTTGCAAAAGACAAGGGTACACGCACTTTTACAAAATATATAAGACACCTGTGCAAGAAAATCATTCACTTCATTAGGAATGTGCAGTGGTTGCTCACATTGGGGTTGACTCTAGGATGACAGATGGCAAATGGTCCTGTTGAATCTAACAAGATGCCGCAGTAGGCGTGACTCTCGTATGTATCTTGTTGATCATCAGTGCATTCTGGGATTGTTTCATTGGGCTTCTTGTTGCAGCTGGAAGAATGAGGTCAAAGAACAACTGTACCATGTCAATAATTCACAAACATTTGAGATAATGTCAGACACTTGCTGAAACACTCACTTTGTGTCAGAGTTCCAACTGTTTCCAAAGTCATTTGCATTTGTGACCAACTGACCAGAAGGAGTTCGGAAATCATCCTTAGAATTTCCATTGTAGTCTCCACACAACCCACACAAACTCTTCTTGTAACTGAAAAGAAATACAATGACATTAATTCATTCAATAAGATGAAATTTTTGCTGTAGGAAGCTAAATAGATCAATGTATCGTATTCAGCATAAGTCAGAGCTCAGAAGTTCCAAGGTTTTCTCTTTTTTGATGACAGCTTTACATCTCATTTTGTGTTGGTTACTTTTCATTTGGAGACTCACTCGCTGGTCACTTTAATGTCCATGTAGTGGTTTCCATCGTATCGCACTGTTACACCAAAGGATGCGGCGACAGTAAAGTGTTTTCCCGATTTAAAGACAGACACATCTTGAGCTGGGGTCACAGGCAAGTTGACTGTGGTTCCATTCACCTGTAGATGGAGGGCACAGAGAGTAGGCTAAAGCTATTAGTATGTGGTTTGACAGTGGTTCAACACAGAGGTCTGAAAGCTTTTTAATGAAACAACTTCTCATTTCCAAGCACTTTCAATTCACCTGCACAGTGCCCCCCTTCAGCACTGACACTATCACTCCTTGTATGTGCACATGCACTGCTTTGATATAGGTGATAGAGAGCCTGTTGAAGCGATGCTCGTTGTCAGCATAGACTGAAAATAGAGGGGCCTGGGTGTTGTTGCAGATCTTCGTCATAAGGTAGCTACAGCTGCCCATGAAGTCGTATCGCCGGCGGTCAAACGTTGTGTAGTGAGGGTCACCAGATGCTATGCAGGTGGAGGTACCTACATGGAAAACAAGACTAGTGAAATGCATGAAGTACAGATGAAAATACTGGGTGAATCAGAGGCAAATAGACTGGAAAACACTGAAGATATCTGGGTGGAACTAGAGGAAGGAGACAAGATGACTCAACCCAAATCTTAACCTTCACTGAATCTTCACATAATTCTCCTACCTTTAGGATAGCAGCCTGGAACACCATCGACTTCACGACACTCCTCTGTGGGCTCACAGGCATCTTTGACACAGTCCAGTGTGTAGTTCCCAACACATCGACATAACTCTGTGCAGCCATCAGTGAAGACAATTTCACCAGGCTGATTGACAAAAATGAAGATGACAAATGAACAGCTTTGATGACAACAGGACCAGTTTGAATGAGTAATGTTTCAGGGTGATGAATGATATAATGATGGGAACTCTTTGAAGGAAATGAAATCCGTTTTTCATTTAGTGGACGCGACTGAGAGAAGCAGAGCTGTGGGCACAGTGGGTACCTTATAGTAGTTGTTGCTCTCATCCAAACAGCCACACTGGTGAAGGGGAACACAGCGGCGACCACGAAACACGTATCCTTCGTCACAGAAGCAGCCGCTAATGCAGGAGCCAGTACAGTTTGTGGAGGGTTCCTGGCAGCTTGGGATACAAGCTGGACCGCAGTCCTTATAGTGAGCATTGGGGGGACATTTCACTGCAGTTCAGGGAGTAGAGAAGCAAGCCCCATGTTAAGATAGTGAGGTAATCTCACAAGTTTTGTGGTCTGAGCCATTATGTTCTTGTGAGAAGGAAATAACTTTGTGTGATTGACAGCACTGACCTGGGGGAGCGGAGGTTGTGGGCTGTGGTGTGGTGGGACTCGGAGTTGCTAGGACAAAAAAAAAAAAAAAAAAAAAAAAGCACGTTAATAAAGCAACATACAACATTGCGGGCTGTCACCCAAGTTTGCATTGAAAGGCACAGAACCCGATTGCAGATGCAGTGGTTTGTACAGAGTTGCAGTATCAATCCTATATTCATTGAAAAACATAAATACAGCAGTTCCAGACATTGTCCAGAATATTCCCAAGTGACTACTACTGCAGTGTGACGGAGTTATCAGTACATGGCACTAAGCTAAACAGCAATATTTAGGTGAAATTTCTAGAAAATATTGGCGTTCCTACGCTTTGAAGACATAAGTTGAGTTCAGTATTTCATACCGAGTTCATGACAGCCGTATTCTCCACCTTGCAGCTGGCAGACCTGATTGGCATCACAGGAGGTGTTGTGGCACTCGATCACCCCCTCTCCTCTGCAGACACAGTGCTCTATACAGCCCTTTAGATACCAGCTCTCGTTCACCTGAACAAATGCAGAATAGGGCTCTCACTTGTGCATTCCAAAGAAAACATTGCAAATGTCCTCATGCTATAGTACAAGAGTGTTGCCCCCCGATGAACATAGAAAGGCATCATAAGTTGAAGACCCAAGTGCTTGAAGGTCCTTTGTCACAAAATGTATCTTTGGAGAAAATTGAGGCAGTGAACTTAGGAAATTATGAAAGTTGTTTTCCCGTCCTGTCCTTACGGTAAGTAAAATTGTAATTCATGACTAGTTGTACTACACTCTTCAGTTACTTCTGCCGCAGGACCTACAGTTGCCCCCGAATCAGCAGCATTTGTCCATAGTATTGTTTAATAATCTGTGTTTGAGTTATTATCATATGACTTTAGCATCTCATAAAGGGACTCACATTATGATAAAGGCCATGGGGGTCCACACAGCCACAGTCTTTGAGAGGAACACAGCGGTCATTACTGAGGATGAAGTTGGGGTCACACTTGCAGCCCTCTACGCAGTTTTCTCTGCACCCTGGCAGTGAACCCCCACTGTGGCTCGCGCATGTCTCTGGACACGGGCTCACACATAATGAGTAGTGGCTGTTGGGCGGACAGGCCAGAGCTGTAACAGAGTAAGGAATAAGGCATGATCAGTGCTGATGGTGTTTCACGCAGGAAGCACAGATGTCCATAAGTATTTTATTCTTTACTCAAGCAGAATACAACGGTGAGAATGACTGAGACTCACGACAGAAGTTTGGCTCCCTCCATTGGTGCACAGGAGCTCCTGCACTGAGACAGGCATCTGTGTAAGACTGCAGCTGATCACACAGAGTTTGCTGACGGCCGCCATACCGGCACATGTCATACACGCAGCTCTGGAAGTAGGGCCATGGGTCAACCACCTTAATGCAGTCCCTGGAGAAGGCAGTAAACAATAACATCTTGGATTCACAGGGGCAATGAGAAGTGTTTCTGTAGAAGCTGGCTGCACTTATACAAATGAGGAGGCCTATATGCAGGGCAGCTACATTGGAACATGAATAGTTTGGCTTACAGCTCAAGTATTTGGTCGTTCTCACCTGAAAGGACCTTGGGTGTCATTCAATTTACCGCAGTACTCTGGTTTGCTCACTTCTGCCTCAAGACTTGGGTCACAGGGTGGGTCAGGTTTGCCATCAGGCAAACAGCTACAGAAATATTAGGGCCAGTCAGTATTAGTTAAACTAATTTTGAGGCATAGTCACACATTCATCATACAAAAAAGTAGTACCATATTTGGGTTCAAAGAAGAACACAAATTAAGATTCCCAAACACACGCTGCAGACAAAAATATACATACATGTCATCTTCATCCTCTTTAGTCTGCCAACTGTTGCCAAACTGGTCTGAGTTCTCAGCAAGTGAACCATCTGGCATGGTGAAGTCATTATTGGGGTTTCCATCATAATCTCCACATAAACCACACGTCTGGTTGAAGTATGAGCTGGGAGAGAAAGGCAAATGAAGATTTTTTGAGATCTACTAGAATGAATTAAAGAGAAATTTTGCGAGATTAACCTCCCAAGGCTGAATCTTCAGCCTCTTCCCACAGTATGGTGTAAATAAAGCAGTTAAGGGGATTTCATCTTCACAAACCTGGGGACTGAGATGTGTGCGTAATGGTTACCATCCCAACGCACTGTGAGACCAAAAGGGGTCTGCATGGTGACATACTGCCCAGCCAGGGAGAGAAAGATCAGAGGAGAAGGGGAGTGTGGGAGGGATACACGAAATCCATTCACCTGTAGAGAGAGAGCAGGAGAAATTTCAGAGAGAGGACAGATTGGAGCGAAGAGCGATCAGTCAAATGAGAATTTATTTGGCTGGAAAGACTCTCTAAAATGCCTGACTTTACTGAAGGTTAAGAAAAAAATTGCAGTGGCGTGCTGTCAGATGTTCAGAGGGCCTTCAGTAACCTCTCCCTTTACCGCTCGATTGCCCTCAACCTGTTGTTCTTGATTAAGTTCGCCTGATTAACAATCAAACAATTCATCGACTGAACAACTAAGACCACTACATGACCTATAATAAAGATTGTAATGAAAAAGTGAATGCCTGTTGCCTACATTTATATAATTTATACGGCATTGTAAGGATGGCAATATAAATGCAACAATCCAGAACTTTGGCTGACTTTGCAGCATTTATTTTCACCATCCTTACAATTGTCACTGAGTTGTGCATCATGCCTAACAACGACCTTTAGCTGTGACTACATTCAGAGTATAGAACGGATTCTCTTGGCTTATTGCTTAATGAGCCTCATAAACTAATTTACGCAAATCTGAGCTGTTTCATAAGATACACCAGTGCAGAAATTATAGACATATTGATATTTCATGCCGTCATTTCTGTGAGGAAGAAAATGCCTCAATTTGGTGGTGCAATGTATAACAATACCTTCGAAAATAAATTAGACTGTTGTCAGTTCTACCAATTAGTCTGAGCAACTGTTGCTCAACAAGAAAAGTAAACAGCGAGAGTTTAGGTTATTAAGAATTGAAAGCAGAAGTTTCCGAAGGCCTTTGTAACTGCCGACAGACCGCTACTGAAAAACAGCCTGAAGCCATGACTGCTCTGGTGAAAGGGAATGAATTCATGCTGACCAGAGTTCTGCTCTTCATTAGAGTGACAGTGACTCCATTGACTGTGACGTAGAGCTTCTTCAGGTATGAAACGCCAGCTAATCCCCTCTCCTCATTCTTCCCTTCCACTGAGAACCAGGGACCTGAGAGCCAAAACAGTGCAGATCATGCGCAGCGTATGAGCAGCTATGAAACAGTTTTTAGGGTAAGGCTAGATGTGTCTGCCCTCTGATGATGCCAGCTAGCAGTACAATAGTAATATGCTTCACAGTACTTAAACAACATTCAGAGAGATCAATCTCTTTAGAGTCTATTTTTCTTTTGAGGAGTGCTGTACCTGTGTGGTTTTGGCAGCTCCTGGCCAGAGTATAGGTGCAGGTTCCCATAAAGCTGTAGTATCTCCCATCAAAGGTGGTGTAATGTGGATCTCCTGAGATGTAACAGTCCTTTGTACCTGCAGAGAGATTCAGGATGGATTGATCTCACAACTGAACACATGGAGTAGCCTTCATCAGGACCACTTGATGAGTTTTGATGATAATTGGAATATACTTACTTAAGGGGTAGCAGCCCAGCTGTCCGTTCTGCAGTTCACATCCATGCTGGGGAGGACACTCTCCTGACCAGCATATCACACGTCCTCCCTCACATGTGCACTTCTGCTCACAGTCCTTAGTGTAGAACACTTCTCCTGCCTGCAGTAAGAGTAGAACAAGTAGAAAGGCTGATTTTTGTAGTGATATTCCTGAGTTATGAAGAGACCTACATTTTCCAAAAAAAAAAAAAAAAAAATTTACAACCAAGGGGACAGGAAATCACTCCAGTGATAACAAAGGCCATCACTCACCTGGTAGTACTGTCCATTGAAGTGGCACCCACAGGTCTCCTGTTTAATACACTTCCCAGAACTATACACATATCCTGTGTCGCACACACACCCCTCTGCACATGGCCCACTGCACTGTCCTAGGCTGGGAATGGAGCAGGATGGGGGGCAAGGTGGGGCACAAGTCTCATAATGGCTATAATTGGGGCAGCGAAGAGCTGGGGTACAGGGAGAATAGGAGAAAGGGGGGAATTAACTACAGGTGAAGACAAGATATTTAAAATGTAAAGAATATGAACGCTGTTGTTCTCTCCAAATGTTATTGACATACATGGAGTTTATTTGAATTTAAAGGCTTAACCCCTTTGCGCGGAAGCCACATATGGCTATTTTTGCTAACCCTATGAAAGGCTTTATAATTCAAGATTTGAGCTTCACAGAGAGGGGGTAAAATGGCTTCAATGAAATAAGTCACTTGTAGCATGTAGAATACCTCATTTTAACAAAACACACATTCCACCATCAGAAAAAAGCAGGCAATATGCTTCTCAAGATGGAACAGAATCGGTGCAACGAAAGTAGCATGGGATTTTACTGAGCTGTTCTCATTATAAATGAACGCAAACCTGGGTATTTGATTCCGTTGAATGCGGTATAAATTCTAAAACATCGCCACATTGAGCAAAATGCCATCATTTACAGTATTATTAGCAAAGGCTTACAGTTACTCATACAAACCAATGTAGCAAAAAAGCTCTGTGATCATCATGGATATGGTAACCCGAAAATAAAAAAAAAACAACTTGCCAGCTACCTAGCTAGCTATAAGCACTCCATATTTCTCCATTGTACTCACTCATAATGAAGAAAAACTCTCCATCATTGAAGTACTCCACTAGACAAACAGAGCAATAGAGATTTCCAATACAAAAAACCCTCCAGTACTGTTCCATTTGGAATTACTCCCATTTTCCATGATGGAATCTTATTGCCATGACGTAAATGTAACCTAGGCACTTCTGGGTTGGTTTTTGATGTCTTTTTTTTTGTACTCAGGTCATTCAACTGGGCACAGTTGAGAGAATACAACCTAACTAGCTGTTACGCAAGGGTTTAAATACTTTTCTGAGGGTCCAATTAAAGTCTTTCAATTACCGTGGAAAGTTTATATCCGGAATTTATCCGGAATTGGATAAAAATGTGTCAATCAATAGATAGTCACTGGATTATAGTTCACATGGGCGTGAACTATAACTCTGCTTCATGCAGGAAAGCCTGAGCAAGCATTAGAGAGACTGGATTTCAGTGAAATATCGTATGAGGTTGTAAGGAAGCACTGAGCTCGTCACGGGATGAATCTACGCATAAATCAATGATAGAGTATCATGCATTTTTAATGTCTGATGACAATAATTGATTGTAGAATGATATAGTATCAATACCATGTTGTATTTTTGCTTTAGAGAACTGATTTTTTCACTACTTAATTGAGGTACATTTGCCTTATTACATACTGATGGACTTTAAAAACTCATAAGTCTGACTAGACAGAAATAGTATAGTTGGGTTTGGGGAACTTTAATTAGATGATTTCATAATTGATATGCAGTTGTCTTTGAGTAAGGAGACACAACAGTGCGTGAGGTCATGACCTTGTTTGTGTTTGTGGAGCAGGATTTGAGGAATTAGTGATGTAACCTCGTCCGGCTTCACTGATCACAATTGCAATGCTGTCAAATGCCTTAAAACAATGCTTGAGGTCATTAAGGCCAGAACCCGAGAGCATTTTTTCAAAGACACTACGTGCGCCATGCTTTGCCTTTCCAGACCCCAACGTGATCAAGCCATTGGGCTGTGGATGGCTGGAACATCCCAAAATTGCATCGCCCAGCGTTTTGGGGTAAGCCAACCCCCAATCTCTAACCTTGTGGCTCGTTACCAGGAGACTGGAAGCACCAATGATCGACCCCAACCTGGTCAGCCTAGGGTCACGACCCCAGCCCAGGACAATCAGATCAGCCTCGTCCACCTGAGAGATTGGTTTCAAACCTGGACCAGGACGGCTCAGGAGACCCCAGGAATCCACAGACCAAGGATCAGCAGAAGAACAGTGAGTCACTGACTTGCAGAGCGAGGGATCAGAGCTCACAGAGCATGTGTTGGAATGCAGCTTGATGCACGGCGCAGGGCTGCCAGGCTTCGCTGGGCTGAAGAATATGGTCAGACGAGACCTCAAACGATTCTGGAGGAATGTTGTCTTCAGTGATGAATCCAGATTTGGTCTGTACTGACATGATGGAAGACAGAGGGTCTACAGACGACATGGTGAGAGATACGCGGCCCCCTGCATTGCTGAGACAGATCACTTCGGAGGAGGCTCGGTGATGGTCTGGGGTGCCATTCAGTGCGGCTGGAGGTTTGACCTGGTCATAATCAATGGAAATCTTAATGCAGCCCGCTACTGTGACCTTTTCATCAGACTGCACATCGTGCCTTACATCACAGACTACCGTGAGGTCACGTTCATGCAAGACAACGCACGACCTCACTCAGCACATGTGACCCAGCAGCTCCTCGCCCAGAATGGCGTGCGAGTCATGGAATGGCCACCTTTCAGCCCTGATATGAAGTGCATCGAGCATGTGTGGGACCTGTTGGATCGGTGGGTTCGGCAACGCGCTCCAGCACCCAGGACGAGGGCAGAGCTCCGAGAAGCCCTTCTCCAGGAGTGGCAGGCCATTCCCCAGCAACAGCTCAACAGAATGGTGCTGTCCATGCCAAGACAAGTGATGGCTTTGTTGCAGGCACGTGGCAGTCACACTCGGTACTGATATTGGAGTTGATCATTGTAGTTGATTTTGTTGTTAAACTTGTCATTGTTGATTCTTTTGTCGTTCTTTTCTTGTTGATGTTATTTGACATTTTGTCGAAGTTGTTTTTATGGGTAAAGTCAATAAATGGTTGCAAATTTGTATCCGAGTTTGGCTACAATTCTGGTTACAAGTTTTTAAAGTCTATCAGTGTAGATGAAATGGTTGCAACAAAGGACAACGATTTTTTCTGTCGTAAGAGATTTTAATTTTAATTAACTGCTGGATAGATACCATGGGCAAGTATATTTGGCAGTTTGCACATTAGGCTTGGCTGAAGTGTTTAATTCATACAATTCTGGGGAAACAGGGATGGGACTTAATTCGTCCATATTCTGAATTGGTAACAGGCACCACTTCCTCATGAATATTCAGTAACCGTTTTGAGTGTGTAACTGCATGCATAAATAGAGCAGCTCCATGTCCGCAGGCGTCTAAACTATGCAAACGTGTTAAAAACTCAAAGCTTTAAAAAAAAACATTTTGTGTATTCAATAACATATTCTTAGTTTGATCAAAGTTAACTCATTTTTGATGAATATGTAAGACACTCACGACAGAAGGTGTTGTTTCTCCATGGTCCAATGCTCACATTACGATCCTGACACTCATTGACGTAGGACTCCAGTGCTTCACACAGTGAAGTTTGAGCACCATCCAACGCACACATATCAAAGAGACAGTCCTTGAAGAAGTCCTGCAACATGAGAACAGTCATGTTACTGGAGCTGTTTATCGCCACATTGCAATAAAGCAATTTCATTGATCTTTGCCTTGCAAAAGACAAGGGTACATGCAGTTTTACAGAATATATAAGACACCTGTGCAAGAATATCATTCGGAGTGTGTAGTGGTTGCTCACATTGGGGTTGACTCTAGGATGACAGATGGCAAATGGTCCCGTTGAATCTAACAAGATGCCGCAGTATGTGTGACTCTCGTATGTATCTTGTTGATCATCAGTGCATTCTGGGATTGTTTCATTGGGCTTCTTGTTGCAGCTGGAAGAATGAGGTCAGAGAACAACTGTACCATGTCAATAATTCATAAACATTTGAGATAATGTCAGACACTTGCAGAAACACTCACTTTGTGTCAGAGTTCCAACTGTTTCCAAAGTCATTGGCATTTGTGACCAACTGACCAGAAGGAGTTCGGAAATCATCCTTAGAATTTCCATTGTAGTCTCCACACAACCCACACAAACTCTTCTTGTAACTGAAAAGAAATACATTGACAATAATTCATTCAGTAAGATAAAATTTTTGCTGTTCGAAGTTAAATAGATCAATGTATCGTATTGAGCATAAGTCAGAGCTCAGAAGTTCCAAGGTTTTCTCTTTTTTTGATGACAGCTTTACATCTCATTTTGTGTTGGTTACTTTTCATTTGGAGACTCACTCGCTGGTCACTTTAATGTCCATGTAGTGGTTTCCATCGTATCGCACGGTTACACCAAAGGATGCGGCAACAGTGTAGTGTTTTCCCGATTTAAAGACAGACACATCTTGAGCTGGGGTCACAGGCAAGTTGACTGTGGTTCCATTCACCTGTAGACGGAGGTCACAGAGAGTAGGCTAAAGGTATTAGTATTTGGTTTGACAGTGGTTCAACACAGAGGTCTGAAAGCTTTTTAATGAAACAACTTCTCATTTCCAAGCACTTTCAATTCACCTGTACAGTGCCCCCCTTCAGCACTGACACTATCACTCCTTGTATGTGCACATGCACTGCTTTGATATAGGTGATGGAGAGCCTGTTGAAGCGATGTTCATTGTCAGCGTAGACTGAAAATGGAGGGGCCTGGGTGTTGTTGCAGGTCTCTGTCATAAGGTAGCTACAGCTGCCCATGAAGTCGTATCGCCGGCGGTCAAACGTTGTGTAGTGAGGGTCACCAGATGCTATGCAGGTGGAGGTACCTACATGGAAAACAAGACTAGTGAAATGCATGAAGTACAGATGAAAATACTGGGTGAATCAGAGGCAAATAGACTGGAAAACACTGAAGATATCCAGGTGGAACTAGAGGGAGGAGACAAGATGACTCAACCCAAATCTTGACCTTCACTGAATCTTCACTGAATTCTCCTACCTTTAGGATAGCAGCCTGGAACACCATTGACTTCACGACACTCCTCTGTGGGCTCACAGGCATTGTTGACACAGTCCAGTGTGTAGTTCCCAACACATCGACATAACTCTGTGCAGCCATCAGTGAAGACAATTTCACCAGGCTGATTGACAAAAATGAAGATGA
Source organism: Gymnothorax javanicus (assembly GCA_029692085.1). Lineage (NCBI taxonomy): Eukaryota > Metazoa > Chordata > Actinopteri > Anguilliformes > Muraenidae > Gymnothorax > Gymnothorax javanicus. Next base: position 16,692,924 of record CM056204.1, read on the forward strand.
CAAATGAAAACCTTTGATGACAACAGGACCAGTTTGAATGAGAAATGTTTCAGGGTGATGAATGATATAATGATGGGAACTCTTTTAAGGAAATGAAATACGTTTTTCATTTAGTGGACTCGACTGAGAGAAGCAGAGCTGTGGTCACAGTGGGTACCTTATAGTAGTTGTTGCTCTCATCCAAACAGCCACACTGGTGAAGGGGAACACAGTGGCGACCACGAAACACGTATCCTTCGTCACAGAAGCAGCCGCTAATGCAGGAGCCGGTACAATTTGTGGAGGGTTCCTGGCAGCTTGGGATACAAGCTGGACCGCAGTCCTTATAGTGAGCATTGGGGGGACATTTCACTGCAGTTCAGGGAGTAGAGAAGCATGCTTTTAGATGTTTAGATACGTTTTTAGCATTTAGATACTTTTGATTCTCACATGTATTGCACAGCTATTATGTTCCCATGGCAGAGGAGTGAACTTTGTGTGATTGACAGCACTTACCTGGGGGAGCAGTGGTTGGTGTCTCTGGTGTTGATGGGCTTGGAGTTGCTGAGTCAATTGAGAAAAAAAAAAAAGTCATATGCACAGGGAAGTCAAGGAAGTCAAACAAATGAACCACTGTGTCCTCTGTACATATTCTTCAGTCAGTGTTCTGCTGCCATTCAAGTCTGCTTATTTAATGGTGCAATGAGCACCTTTCAAAATTTCCTTGTCACTACTGATATCGGTGGCCGTTTAGTGATAGGCAGCTTGCCTCCTGTGGCTCCCGCTCGCTTTCTGCCAGCAAAAGCAAAAATCCTGGCCAGAATACAGACGAGACTGAAAGTGATTAACAGGCGGCATTATGATGATTGATAAAATAAGTGAAGTTACTCTGATAATATAGTTTGTGAAGAGTTGTTTTCAATTAATTTAAACAGCGTAATTATGTTATCAATTTGCTAGATAGCACAATATAGGTGCAGACGGAGCTACGTCACTTCCGCCTAGCAACCTGACTGCCTCCTGAACTGCATTTAAAACAGTCAGTATGTTTACACGCACAGTTAAGTCGAGCTACGGTAATAGCTTGATTAGGCCACTACTATCCTTGTCCCAGTATACATCCACGCAAGGAAAGTTGATTTATTGAACGAAGCATGTCCATCTCCGCTACGATAGATAGCGATATGCCCTGTTTCAGCTTGTTTGTGTTGGACCTTTTCCTGGTTGACCTATTACATCACAGACCAAAGAATCGACAAACAAGTTAGTTGTCGGCAAACTGGTATCATGTTGAGTGGTGAGAACATGGACAACTTTACGGCTATGTACATTTCATATGGGCTATGCGTAGTGCTTATCACACAATTGAGATGCACGCTATCCCTGGTGTTCATGGCGTTAGCCACAGTTAATTGGCAATGCTGTTATGCTCTACTTTGCGCCCTCTCTACTATGCCGGAGTGCGTTTCCCAAAAACGTAGCTGCTAACTAAGTTAGCAATTAACATAGTTCATCCATTCACAGTCTGTGGTTCCAACTATATAAGTTAGCATCTGTCCTTTTCGGAAACCCACCTTCGAGCTTCCCGTCTATGTTGGATGTGGGTCAGGAGTAAAGACTAGTGGGACAGAGCCGTTTTTCTGATGTCGAGTGGAAGGAAAATTTTAGGATGACACTCAAGTCATTTGATAAATTATAAGTATTAATGGAAGAAGCTATGAGCCCTCAAAGTTTGACAGTTCAAGCACCAATACCCTTGCAGACAAGGAGTGTTTCTGTTCTGTACAAACTTGCCATTTGGGCAGAGCACAGAGTTGTTGCTAGTTTGGTGTTTGCAAGTCCACAAGACTTCTGGGTCAAAGCCCTGCACGATGAACTGTGTAGCATGTGCAGCACGCATAGTCCAGTTTTGCTCGATTCAAGCGTATACATGGAGGAATAATGTGACTAGTAACTGCATTATCTGGGTGTGTTAGTCCGACCATGAAAAATTTGATTTACTACTATTCCAGTCATACTAACATGTTTACATGTGTTTCAAAAGTCCGGTTTTTGTCGGACTAAGTCAATAATTTGATTTTTTCTAAATTCATGTAAATGCACTCTGATGGTTCAGTATCTCGCAAAGCCTTTGATTGCTTAAGATCATCGTTAATTTCAACGCTTATATAGACATTTTGAGTCATTGTGATGTGATACGATTATATGGACAGCCTTTCTACTGAGGCCAGAACTAGATACAGGTTGAAATTGGCAGTTATTGGGCTAGAAGACTGTCTTTACCATCTACCATCTGATACATGGAAAGAAGATCCCACAGAGTGGCCAGATTTCGAGTTTGGAAATTTGTATATGCATCTGACAAGTACCCTTGGTTGTATCGCTATTTTGTGTCTGTCAAAACAAATGGCTGTCCACGGCAGCCATCTTGAAATCATAAGACACGCGATAACTCAACTTTGCTCCCACTCATGAAGATTTGGACTGTGCTGCTTTGGCGGAGGTTTGCACTCTCTCCGACTCTGCCTTCATGGTCAAAAACATGGCTCTGGCTGCTGCTGCTCTGCATTATTCTCCGCTGCTGCAAGTAATATTGCCTACTGCTGCATTACTTTTGCCTGATGCTAGTTAATATCCCAACTCCACCCCAGAATCCATCTGTGGGCTCTGAATTTCGCCTGGGGGGAGGGGGGTATCCTGACACTCCCTGCTTTCCTCTCCTCAAGTTCAGTAGGCTGCAGGGAGTGTCAGGGTCGAAGCCTAGATGCCAAACTGTCATTGTATCTATTTGTTAATACTGCAGTTAACTGTTTACACATGAGTTGGCTAACAGAAATATTGTTTTGGCATTTGTCAATCATCACAATGAAAATGTAGTTTTTACACGCTGTCTTACCTTGGCAGACTGCGATGCATACGCTGTCTACGGCGATATCTGTTTTATCAGTTTCTCCGTAAATTCCTTGAATCACAAACTGTAAGATATACGCACACAAGCATTAGTACACAGTGTCTCATCTACATTTCTAGATATGGTGAGATTCCTTGAGCAATACAAAGACTGACATATTATGACACATGGAGTACATGGAGTCAATTTTGAGGGGCACTCGGTTTCAAAGTAGATTCACCTATAGCACTGCACACACCAACGGTAATTTCAAGAGTTATTATCGACTTCATGCATTTTTTTCCACACAGGTTGGAATCAGACAAATTACGCTGTCATTCAGTGTTAGCCATTCACCTGGACATCTGCCACGCCAATATATTGAGCCTCTGCCTTTTTCCACTCATTTCCCTTATTCCCTCTCAATGTGAGTATAGGGTCTTCCAGGTTCCCTCCTGCAGAGATGGATTAGCAATTGACAGTCCATGCTCTTTTTTTGACAGACAGTTAAATTCAAAGTGAATATCAGCTAATAATCATCGTGCAAAAGTGCATCGTCTAAAGTGTGAACAGGGAGACTGTATCAATTACAGTACCCAGCACAGACACAGGGTCGTACCAGCTGTGGTAACATAGACGTTGAGCTCCACGTTTGTAGAAGTGCCATACAAGGTGTAGTAGAAGGAGACCTGGAGACATCCTGTTGACGAAACTGATGGACTCCAAAGCTCCGCACTGGCTCCTGGCACACCGGACATGGAGTCTAATAGCATATATAAACCAACTGTAAACAGAGAAAAACAGTGAGTTAGCATGTGCTGAGCGGGTAAGTGTGAATGAAAACTATGTATATATCTGTATGTACAATATCTAAATACAGTATATTCTAGACTTGGCTCTGTAACACGCAATTTAATGTTTATGATTAAACTATTCACATAGGTTGAAGGTACAAATTCTCCACTTTTATTGAAGGAATTTGCACACATTTTTGTGGCACCAAATCAGGGCACCATTTTCAGTCAAAAAGCTTTCCAATTGTCTTTTTGTTAGACCATGCCTCCAGCCGTCCAACTCACGGGTCTACTAAGACCCATACTGCATTCCTCACATCATGCAATCATTACCTGCACCTGTTTCTCATTTCCACTGCGTGGCAGCAGTGTGCTATTTAAGACAGAACTTCCCACTTTGTCATTGCGAAGTCTTGTAAATGCATACCTGTGTTGCATACCTAGTCTCTTATAGACTTAATCCCCGCATTTCGCGCACATATATACTCTGCTGTTTATTGTTCTTTTTACCGGCACTTTATATGAAGGAACCTCGCTTCTGGTTTGTTTTCTATTTGTAGTACATTGTTACTGCAGTCTATGCACAGAGTTTGTATTACTAATAGTGTTTTTATTAAGCAACCTCAATTCCTGTTTGTTTTGTATTGCTTTGTGCGTGCCTTCTGCTGTGCAGAAGACATAATAAACTACCAAGTCCATCCTTGCACCTGAGTCCAGTCCTCAACTCCCTGTCCTCTGTGCAGCTGAACTGTGTACGAAGCACAACCCTTACACTTAGCTGAGTCAGGTGCATTATTTCCTTACTGCAAGGAAAAGACAACAACTGGCATGTTTTTAACAATAACTCAATTATTGACCTTGGTCAATTTGAGGACCAGAGTTGAGTCACTGACAGTCAAGAATGTAAATTGTGAAGTTAAAAAATAATCATTTCTCAGAATAAACAGCATTAAGATTCCTCGCAAGAAGAATAAACACATAAAAACGCTGTGACATGCAGTTTTGCCATGGTACACATAAACTGCTAATGCTCTTACTGCTTGGGTTGGAGAAGTCAGCGTCAGGCCCTGTTCCCTCAGTAGGAGATGGCCCATTCCACTGCTCCCAGCCAAAAATTGATGGATTATTTTCCATGGTCCAGCCACAGAGGTCATCGATGGTGTCAAAGTCACATTCCGACAAGCACCCTACAATGCCACACAAGAGTACATTTCTACATGAATCATGACAGAAATTTAACCCCATCAAACCAAGGGGTCTGTCAAACGCAGCGGCTGCATTCAAACCTGTGGAACTTCTGGCCAATTTTAAATTCTTGTGGAGATCCCAAGGTTTCCAATAATCCCATATATGTAGTACTGAATCACAGGGAGGTGTATATAAAATGATGGACAAGATCTAGATATTCTCCACTTGATGTAATGTTGTGGCCTAAAACATGGCATCCTGTGTCTGATTGAATATTTATCTCAATGTAAGTGTGATGTTGCGTCAGTGAAGTGCTGCAACCAGCAGATACAGAATTTGTATGTGAAATTGTCCAACAATATGAAAAAATGCTTTTTCTGACTTTGAACCTACTTAAGTGAAAAGTTTGCATTTAAGGGGTTAAACAACTGGTCGGAGGGCTTATATTGCATAGAACAAACTAATAGTGCAAACGGGACTTTCCTTTGGTATAGTTACCAAGACCCACAAATATTTTGACCAGAAAGGCTTACCTGGGCAGGCTCCCTCACTGATAACGATGTTATCCAACGCCGTGTCACATGAAGATGAAAGTCCACGTGTTGCCATAAAAATGATCTGTTGGCATACAAATACAAACATATCCACTTTCTGACAAGTTCCACTTTCTTGGGTATTAATCCACCTTGGATACTGAATGCAAAAATCGCACGCAGAAATATAATCATCACTTTTAAATCTGGAACTACCTAAGACATAGGTCGCGAATCCAGCAGATGTTGCATTGTAATCTATCTGTACCTTGGATTTTGCTGATGCTAACACACAAAAAAACTGACTCACTCACATTGACCGTCTGTCCTTCGGGTCTCTGTGCAGTGACAGAGCCATTGAGCCAGGAACGACCCTGCATCCCCTCTCTCTCCCAGATGTTCTCCTCCATTCCGGGGTGTGTCTTCAGCAGCACAGCCAGTTTGTTTGTGGCATCTGTCCCGTACATGTAGTACTTGAACTGGATGCATATCTGGGCGGGGCCTGCACCCACCGATGGGCTGATTAAACGAGCCGTTTGTCCATTTGCCACATTGTCACATTCATGGTAAATGTAGAATCCACCTGGGAATTGATAAAACAAAAACAAAAATAAATAAATTAAAGAAACTGACAGGAAAAATTACAGGGAAGGGGTAGTTTCAACACCAGAAAACCACAGGATGCTTCTGTTAGTAAGGATAGGTGACAGAGTGAAACTCTGCGGTACCTGTATTATAAATTAAAGAAAAGAAAGTATGCAGTACTGTCCAATATCAGATGATTAACAACTCTGGTTGTTAGACTGGTAATCTGAAAGTTTTTGGCTGACTGAGATGGACCGGCCCAACGTTTCTGCGGATGTCCATGGCTGAGTGAGTGCCTGATGAAGTTACACTATTGGTCAGCTGGGCAAGTGGACTTTCCCCATTTGCCATTGTTCACGGCCCATAATTGTACACATAGATTGTAAACGGTCAAGTTGAATACTCGGTTTTGACCTTTTCTTGTTTTACTTGACGCCATCGTAGTTTATACATTGATACCTGTCACAGTCTTGTATAAGAAGACAGTGCATTAAATAAGGTGATTTCGCCTGAGTAACCACTTATGCAAGTTCAAATATGTACATTTTGTGAAGTCAAAAACCAGTAATCAAATACCAATGATGTTTCAAATAATGCCAAAATAATATTAAAAGAACTTTATTTTAATTGTGGCTGAGTACTGACTTCCATCAGGATAGTCCCCATCAGGGCCTGTGCCTGGAGTGGGAGAGGGACCCCTGTGCCGGGTCCAATCACTGTTGTCCCCAATGTCTTGCATAAACTGGCAGAAGGGAAAGCTTCCATTGTTGAAGTCACAGGAGGTCACAACTGCGGAAGTAAACAGAAGGGGGGATGAAGTCAGGACACTATTAAAATAATGGATACAAAAAAGTAGCAGAAATAACTTTGGGAAGAAAATATGCCAGATCTTTACACAGTAGTATTAAATGAAGTAACCCCACCGCCCTGGTTTAATGCAATCTAGGTACGTTTCAAAGTGAACACATGCTGACCTACAGCTCTAATACTGTATATTACTTGTCTTTCTTGAAGTGGTTGTATTGCGCATTATTGGCACTCCGGCATGCTGTGGTGGCAGGAAGGGAAGCAATGTGGGGTTCCGCCCACCAGGGAGCAGCACTGAGCCCACAAACAGGCAGCAGGGACAGAGCGACAGGGACTTCTGGGTTTCATCTGAGTTCTCTTAATTTTCACATATCCACGCTCCTCAATTGAAGCAGAAGTTGTTCTGGATCCGCCATCTTGCTGGTCATCTCAAAGCTCTTATTTCTGCTGTGAAGAGGGAGCTCTGAGGAGCCATGAGTCAGTACGCAAGAGAGCATCCTTCTGGAAAGACTTTCAGCTGAAGCCACTGATGTCAATCAGTGCATCAGACGCTGGCAGCAGATCCAGCTCTGCATCACCATCTGAATCGTATAGCCCGTTGTGTAATGCACCAGAGGAAAGGGTGTCTCATTTCTACAAGAACAAATTTCCTCATTCCTTCTCTCCTCGCACGGTTTCCTGCCATCTCTCCATGCATCCTCTTTGGGAGGGACTAAGATGCGAGGAAAAGCCTCGAGCGAGGGACACATGGTTGTAATTTTAGAGAATTGAGATGCACCCTCAGTCACCTCAGGTGTGAGGTGCCTCATCAATTGCTTAATAAAAGACTTTGATCTCAGCTCAGCGAATTTTTGAAAGGAGCCTAGAGGACACTGGTTTGGGAAAAATATTGAGGGCTGGCCCTTTAGGTTTTTATTTTCTCATTTGGGACTTAAACTTTCATTTCTGAAAGATAATTTTTTGTTTTGGTTGCCCTCTGTTGAGTTTAGTTTTGTGCCTCAACAAGGGGTCTGTGTCCAAAGTTGTTTGGAGACCATCTTTCTGTGTTTGTTTTTATATTTGTTAATTGTGTGATGCCATGACCTACCCCAGCCCAGCACTACAACTGATATTCCAAATGGCAGCAATAGCTGAACATGTAGTCACTAGCTTTAGAAAGATACACCGGTATCAGTAAAGTTGGTATATTTCAGTTAAAATGATACAAACTTAGCTATTATATGGTTGAATTTATTTCATTGCTTTTTAGATCAGCGTAGCAGTATTATTTTTATACACCGATGTACATAAGCATCTGCATAATGAAAACATTTTCACTGTTTTGGCTCTGTACACCACCACAATAGATTTGAAAAGAATTCATCAAGTTGTGCTTGAAGGGTAGACTTCCAAGTTTAATTCAGACATTTTTCCAAAAACATTCAATGTTGGGCATTGGAATGACAAACATTTTAATACCGAGTCCACTGAGTTTTAGGCACTCAAAGGTGTTTGGACAAACTAACAATTATAAATTCCATTTTCATTTTTAAGACTTGGTTGCAAATCCTATGCAGACAATGTCTGCCTGAAATCTGGAACTCATAGACCTCTGTAGATGCTGGATTTCTTCCCCGAAGAAGCTCTGCAGCCGTCTTCAGTTCCTGTTCGCTCTTGGGGCATTTTCCCTTTAGCAAGGGAAATTCATGCTCAAATGGATTCAGGTCTTATGATTGACTTGTCTATTGTAGAAAATTCCATGCCTTTACCTTAAAAAAAACCTTGGTTGCTTTTGCAGTTTGCTTCCAATTATCCATCAGCATTGTGAAGCATCGCTAAAGGAGTTCTGCAGCTTTCGGCTGAATTTAGATGTACAGACCCATACAACAGGATGTGTCTGCTTTTGTCAACAGATGCATCACCAGTAAATACAGGAGAACAAGCTCAACTGGCAGCCATACATGCCCACACATAACCACTCTTCACAGATGAGGTGGTATGTTTTGGATCATGCACAATTTCTTCCATACTCCGTTATCTATTATCTTTTGTGTAAGTCGATTTTTCTAACGGCAAAAAAAGGAGCACGCTCAAACACAACCGCAAAAAGACTTCTGCGAAATGAGAAATGTCAGCACACTGAATGTCCTTTAATGGCAAAGATGGCAGCAACGGATGCGTTTCGGACAAAAGCCTTCCTCACTGCTGCCAATAATGAGTGGATATGCCCCTTATATACAATAAGTCAATTACCATTAGTAATTTATACCAAGAAAAATAGGCGCTCAGTGAATTACCATCAAAACATCAGCACAGAATATCCATGCACAAAAAAAAAGAGAGAACATAGCGAAAAATTAATTCTAGAATTGAATATATAACTCTGGATATAAAAAGTGACTCAAACTCACAATAGCCTATATAAAGTAAATATAAATTTCATAAAAAGCTGAGGATGATACAGACTTATCACAACAGTACACTCACAAAAACTGTATAGAGTGCCTTACAGATGAGGCTATAAATAACAAAGTTTGTAAGTAGTGAATCACAACAACAATACATACTAATATACAAACCCCAATTCCAATGAAGTTGGGACGTTGTATAAAACGTGAATAAAAACAATACAATGATTTGCAAATCCTTTTCGACCTATATTCAATTGAGAACACTACAAAGACAAGAAATGTAATGTTTAAACTGATAAACCTTATTGTTTTTTGGGAAATGTTCACTCATTTTGAATTTGATGCCTGCAACATGTTCCAAAAAAGCTGGGACAGGGGCATGTTTATCGCTGTGTCACATCACCTTTCCTTTTAACAAGACTCAGTAAGCGTTTGGGAACTGAGGACACTAATTGTAGATGTTTTGTAGGTGGAATTCTCTCCCATTCTTGCTTGATGTACGACTTCAGTTGCTCAACAGTCTGGGGTCTCCGTTGTTATATTTTGCACTTCATAATGCGCCACACATTTTCCTGGACTGCAGGAAGGCCAGTCTATTACCTACATACTTTTACTACAAAGCCACGCTGTTGTAACACGTGCAAAATGCGGCTTGGCATTGTCTTGCTGAAATAAGCAGGGACGTCCCTGAAAAGACGTCGTTTGGATGGCAGCATATGTTGCTCTAAAACCTGTATGCACCTTTCAGCATTAATGGCGCCTTCACAGATGTGCAAGTTACCCATGCCATGGGCACTAACACATCCCCATACCATCACAGATGCTGGCTTTTGAACTTTGCGCTGATAACAATCTGGATGGTCCTTTTCGTCTTTAGCCTGGAGGACACGACGTCCATGATTTCTAAGAACAATTTTATTTGTGAACTCATCAAACCACAGCACTCTTTTCCACTTTGTGTCATGCCATATTAGAAGAGCTTGGGCCCAGAGAAGCCAGCAGCATTTCTGAGTGTTGTTGATGTATGGCTTTCGCTTTGCATGGTTTTTAGTTTTAACTTACACTTGTAGATGTAGCAATGAACTGTGTTAACTGAAAATGGTATTCCGAAGTGTTCCTGAGCCCACATGGTAATATCCTTTACAGAATTATGTCGGTTTTTAAAGCAGTGTCGCCTGAGGGACTGACGGTCACGGGCATTTAATGTTGGTTTTCGGCCTTGCCGCTTTTGTGTAGAGATTTCTCTGGATTCTCTGAATCTTTTGATGATATTATGGACTGTAAATGATAAAGTCCCTAAATTCCTTGCAATTGCACATTGAGAAACGTTGTTCCTAAACTGTTGGACTATTTGCTCACGCAGTTGTTTGCAAAGTGGTGAACCTCGCCCCATCCTAGCTTGTGAATGACTGAGCCTTTCGAGGATGCTTCTTTTATACCTAATTATGACACTCACCGGTTTCCAATTAACCTGTCCACCTGGGGAATGTTCCAAACAGGTGTTTTTTGACCATTCCTCAACTTTCCCAGTCTTTTATTGCCCCTGTCCCAGCTTTTTTGGAATATGTTGCAGGCAACAAATTCAAAATGAGTGAATATTTCCAAAAAAACAATAAAGTTTATCAGTATGAACATTAAATATCTTGTCTTTGTAGTGTGCTCAATTGAATATAGGTCGAAAAAGATTCGCAAATCATTGTATTTTGTTTTTATTCGTGTTTTACACAACGTCCCAACCTTATTGGAATTGGGGTTTGTAGAATATTTTTTGCCAGAATGAGGGTGTACAAAATAATCGCCTCTAATCATAGCATTGCATTCAACACAACTAATGCAGGGGAAACTGCCACCTAGCAGACACAATAAAAATGTTGTGGGAGTGCATAGCAGTGAGCTCTAACCAGCATATCTGTCATGTTTCTGGCCCATTTATGAGCAAAAATAGGCATTAAAAATATGGTCTAAATGAGGATCACTAGACAATATATGCCAGTGTTTTTTTTTTTTTTTTTTTTTGCAATTTTCCTCTTGCCTCCTATTCTATAAAGACACGTGTTCCGTGTGCTCGTGGGAAAGCTCATAATATGTAATCTGAGGGAAAGGTCATTTTCATTCCAAGGCCAAGTTAATCACATGCAAAAAATTAAATGGCCCCCATACCAATTCCTGCATTGGGTGTGTGCTGGGCTGTCCCACATAGTTTACTCTATGTGACTTTTCAGTTCCAGATGTTTTTTTTTTTCCTCAAGATTTGACATAAGAAGAATTATTTTTTTTATTCCTCATTGCATGCTTTTAACAGACAGCTTGAACTTACCTGCTCCAGTGTTTGTGGACATTGTTTTGCCATCTCTAGAACAGAGTAAACAGCATGAGACAAACCGATACAGTGCGGCCAAAGTGCTGGTTTTCTCAACATGTTGCGTCCCTTCAAATTTAAAATAGTTTATTATCTGTCATACAAAGTTCCTGTGACTTGTAAAACATCTAATTCAAGCTGCTTAATTGCAGATTTATAATATTAGATTTATAGTATAATTTATAATATTTAGATTTAAATAGCACAATTACCTCCAGGCCAGCAAAACAAAAATTTGCAGAATTTTAAATGATTAAAAAAAAATATACTGATATAGCAATTCTCTTAAAGGTTTATGAATAATGAAAATTAGAGTTCTGCAATGCCACCTCACTAACAAGTTTACAGTAAAAGCACGGAGAAAGCTTCAGAAATGGTACCTTACCGCTACTTGGTATGTATTTAAATTAACACTTAACTACTTAGTGATTATAACACAATGTGTTGACAACTCTGGACAAATAAATTTGTTTTATGACATTGTTATTTTATATATAATAATCAAACATTGTCAAGGACAAATTTTGAGCCTACCTGTTACTTTGGTCTCTCCCGGCATATAATCCACTCATCCAAGTGAGAAGTATTATGAATTTGATATTACCCATGGCTAACTCAGGGAAGGTGAGTTAGCTGGGAGGAAGACAGAATGAACCTGAGGTAAGGCTTTTATAGAAGAGGGAGGTGGTGGGGCTGCTTTATCACTTTTCCATCATGTTATTTTGCGTAGTGTCTTGGGAAATGATAAGTAAATCATAACGATCACAGATTGTGACAGGGGTGTGTTCTGAAGCTAGTCATTCTATACAATATTAAACTGGAATAAATTGGAAGGTGTGCCTGTCAGTAAATGGAAATTGCTTAACTGGTGTAAAAGTCATTGTGAAACAGCTTTTGTGCTTTTGCCCTGCAAACAAGGTAAGTAGTGAGACCAAGAGCCAGTTAAGTCCCTGCATTTTTCAACATGTCATTGGACGTCAGCTCTGAGACACACAGGAAACAAAGCTGCAAGCAGCGACACATGGAGTGACTCCAAGTAAAAGGCAAAAATTTAGCAAAAATTTTATTGATAATAATAGTGTATTAGCAATAATAACCATGTAATATTTAAAACTTTTAACGCCAAAGAAACAATCGTGGAGGCTCAATATTGTGGTCATTAAGGCTGAAATTCTGGCCGTGAATCAATGTTCGCTCTTACTTGTAGAATGAAATTGTGCAGCACCATATTTAATGGTCCAAAAAAAAAAAAAAAACGCCAGGAACAAGATCGGGGGTAATATATAAAATAATTAAGGTCAGAGAAAAAGGGCTAGTAACTTTTCCAAACTGGCAGCAATCTAAGATGGCGGCGTTTGGCCGACACATGAGGCTCATGCTCCAGAACTTTATCCCAGGGAAATTTATCCCGACTGCAAGTTGATTTCTGCTGCAAGAGCCAAAACAGTAACCAAAGTTCTCCAATTTCCCTCAGATTACATGGGAGTTACCAGCTGTTTTATGATCTGCCATGTCCCACTGGTTTTAATCAACTTTCTTCATCACAATCTTTAGCTCATATCCTGTGTTTTTTTTTTCTTGAGAATTTTTCTTTGAGTCTCACAAACTAATTAATAAATGTTTAGTCCAAGCATCAAATTTGCCAAATAAATAAATAAAATCTGACAACCAACAAAACTGTTATTTCAGGCAAATTTGGTATCAACCAAGAAATCTAAAATTTAAAAAAAGCCCTGTAATAATTACAGCACAAATACTATGAGCTCTAACGTCTGGTAAATCTGGGGATGTTTTATTTCATGGTTTACAATTTTTGGCTCTGCATTTGTTTACAGCAGAAAATAACAATAGTTGGAAAAAAGACAAAAAATAGGAGCAAAAACAATAAGGTTGTTGCACTCGTGGAGCTTGATCGCCTAACTACCTGGACTCAGGAGAGGCGACTCCCTGCTGATATAGGGAATCCACAGGTACTGAAATCTCCATTCAGACTGCCTGCCAAGTGATTAATGATTCAATTATGTTTTATTATTAGTTGCATATCTGAATCCTACTTCACTTACTGTGCTCTCTCCATACAAATTATTATGCTAGTTGCTTCAGTCAGCCCTGATAAGCTTTCTGTTTGGCTGGTGAAAAGTCATTGCCTTTGCTATCTGCTGCCAATCATGGTGATAATTCTTTGTACTATCTATGAAGCACAATTCCTTCCCAAAGAACCAGTTTCCTGCAGTTACACATTCTTATGAACCCTGCACAAAACTTACAACAATAGACTGACTTGCTAGCTCACTAGTTTCTATCTAGATCATTGTGCACCAATGCATTTGTTGAATACTCACGTCAATATTTAAAGTGGTTGAGTCTGAACACACAGAATACCCAGTTAATTCCAATTAGTGAAGTCTGACTACAAAACACTGTTTTTGTCCAGCATATGAGCATTTCTATTTTGTCAAGCAGTTTATACTATATATTTTGTCCATAATTTACATATTCCAAATGTTTTCCATGGATCATATCAATAGGGGAGAACAGAGACTTTCAGGTGTTTTTTTGCAACAAGTCTCCTGGTGATGTATAAATTTTCTAACAACAAAATGGGTAAGCAGTCAAATAAACTGTAGCTGGAATTTGATGAAAGACATAATCTGCTTTTACATGCATCAACCACAAATTTAATCATGTGTTCCAAATCCAAAACACAGAAGCAGCCAAATAAAAAAATCTGACTGGAATTACTGATCTAATCAAGATCACATTGTCATCTTCATCATCAAGAAACACACAAAAAAATTACGTGCAAAGACTAGCCCAGTTTACTCGTCTTTTTGAGCAATAATCTAAATCTTTCCCCCAATAAAATTACATTTCAGAGACATGAGTCATAGTTTTAACTGAGTTGGATGTGCAAAGGCCATTTGGCTGTGGTATTTCAAGCCAGTTTTTTCAGCCTATGTGATCAGATATTCCATGCTGTTAATCAATGACACACATAAAAAGCACTCCACCCATTCAATCAGAACATCCCACCCAAACAAAGAAAGCAGACTCCAAAGCTAACTCAAGTGTTAATACACTTTGAAAGATTAATGTGCAGTTTCACACCGAAGTACCAGCAAATTCTCAGACACAAATAACATCTAGCATACAGTGGTGGCTGCTGAACAAAACACTTGGTAGGCGAAAGACATCCCTTGAAAGGGACTATAATTGACCTGTTTTCAATCATTGTTCTAGATTTACACTTTTTCCAATAACATGAAGAATCCATTGGCAGTTAAACACACGGCTTCCTTTTTAGTGGCCATCAAACTTACGCTTCATGATTGTTTAAATGCAAACTAGGATTGAAATGCGCACATTTTTGCGTCCAAATGACACGTTTTATTTCTTGCCTTTATAAAGATAATTGGCGACACCTGAAAGAAGTGAGTTAAAGCATCTTTAATCAAGGCCATTGATAGAAAACTAATCAAGATAAATTATCAGTGTAAAACATATTTTATGCCCTCCCTGCTCTCTGTCCTTTGGACGCCACTGCTAGCAAATCATACTTTAATTTGGTGTTTCAAGGATTATTTACCTTCAAAGCCTTTTTTATTTGTCTATTCAGACAATGATGTGGGGAAAGTAGTGACAGAATGAGGAATTTTTAAGCTGAGAGAGCGATGCCCCTGGAGAGGACCCATTAAAGTGTTGCAAAGTTTGTTTCCACTTGGGGGGGGATTTATACAGGTATTAAAGGGATATTCCACCCAAAAACTATAACATACATGCCAACTCACTACGGCTTTTGGGCGTTTTTTTCAGAATGAAACGCCCCAGAGGCGGTGTTAGACCCGAAAATTATTGGCTATTATCCCACCCTTTATTGACAACAATTTGTCCTGGCTAATTCTTGATGGTTTTCCTTCATTAACACGTTTTCCAATTCAAGAATAATCAAGTGACAATTGAAGACACGGCTTCTCTCCCCCATGCGATCTAAAAGCGACAAAATAATGGGCTACATTCAGTACAGAAAAATAATTTAATTATAATTAGGTCTATGCTCTGGCGCTCGGCATTTCAGAACTCTTCAGCGAATTAAGGTAATTTTGGCGACAAGTACGTACACCTGTTTTTGCAGCACGGTCGCGCAACTCGCTGTATAAAATAAACAGCTGTCTGATTGAAAAAATGTAATCGATACTAGTCACCAAAATTAATTTAATTAAGAGTTCTGAAGATGCCGTGAAATTAAACCTAATTATAATTAAATTATTTTTCTGTACTGAATGTAGCCCATTATTTTTTAGCTTTTTAGAGCATAGACCTAATTATCACTTGATTATTCTTGAATTGGAAAAACTAAATTATAATAGCCAATTTTAGATCGCATCTGGGGAGAGAAAAAACCAAATCAATTACTCACCATTAGAGGTCTCGAACGGAGGAAGTTGTTTTTCACCTGGTGCAACTTTATGGCCACTGGAGAGTTTTGAAAAATTATTCAAATTCCTTTTCTGCTGAAAGCAAATGGGGGCCACCAAGTAGCAACGGAAAAACTCCACAAAACGTCTGTTGACAAACTTTCAAGCCATCGCCCAACGCATCTTCCAGTATAATCCAAGTCTGCTTTGTCCACTTGTATCCTCAGTACTCCAGAAACATGTTTATTTTTAGCTAAAAACAATAAAATACAACAATTATGCTTCAACGCTCAGGAGAAGCAAGCTTGCGCATTCAACGGAAGTCCTGCCTCCTCAAAACTTTTGGGTGAAGCATCCGGATTATCTCTGGGCAATGAACGAGCCGGGAGGACGGGACTTCTGTTGAATGCGCGAGCTTGCTTCTCCTGAGCGTTGAAACATAACTGATGTAGTTCATTGTTTTTAGCGAAAAATAACCGCCTTTCTAGAGTACTGAGGACACGAGTGGACAAAGCAGACTTGGATTATACTGGACGATGTGTTGGACGATGGTTTAAAAGTTTGTCAACGGACGTTTTGCGGATTTTTTCCGTTACTACTTGGAGGCCCCCCATTTGCTTCCAGCAAAAAAGGAATTTGGATAATTTTTCAAAACTCTCCAGTGGCCATAAAGTTGCGCCAGGTGAAAAACAACCTCCTCCGTTTGAGACCTCTAATGACGAGTAATTGATTTAAAATTATAGTTTTTGGGTGGAATATCCCTTTAAGTCTCACTTTCTGTAGGTAATTCAGTGATTATTTGAGGCATCCCACACTTACACATATTAGCAATTTTCGCCTGAGGAATCAAGAGGCATTTTAACATGTGTCCATCAAATGCAGGTGCTCTATGTAACTTCAGGCCTATTTTAAATTCTAGAGGAGATCCCAAGGTTTCCAAGGATTCCAAATATCCTGTTGAACAACAAAGAATTTTGTATAAAATTATGCACAAAATCTAGAGAATTTCCATGTGATGTATTGCTGTGGCCATAAAAACATGGAGTAGGTGGTTTGAATATTTCCCAATATAAGCGTGAAAATGCTTCAGTGAAGCTCAGCAACTAGTAGATAAAGAATATCAAGTTTGTTTCCAAAACGCAATAAATGCCAAAATTACAAAAATTGAGTTAATATCATATAGCGATAGCCCTGTCCTTCCTACACATGGTGCAAAAATTCACTTTTAGAAATTCAAACTATAAGGTGTATTTTTTCGTGGTCAATGTTTGCGTTTTTCTTTAAAATGCAATCGGCGCCAACGTAGAAAAGGCTGATTTACTCAAAATGGGTAACATGGATATATTGCATTTTAGAAACGAACTCTTCATATGTTTGTGACATTGTCCTATAATATGAAAAAACAACTGTCAGGCCACGCCTCCAGCTGTCCAGCTCACTAGTCTATTAAGATCCGGACTGCATTCTTCACGTTACTCATCATTGTTCGCATCTGTATGTAATTGCCATTGGGCGGTAGCAGTGTGTATTTAATACTGTTAGGTACGGTTTTAGAGCAGTGAAGGTAAAATGGGATTTTATTGGAAAGGGGGAACCCTCAAAGAGCAGGAGGCGACAGTACAAAAGTCACAATCCAAAGAACACAATCCCAGGGACAAAATCCAAAAAGTTAAAAAAACCAGGGCAGCAATCACAGAACTCAAAAGTCGGCAAAAAAGGTTCAAAAAAAAGATATACAGGCAAAAGTACAAAAGAGCAGATCCAAAAATCGTAAAATCGGGCAGTCCAGTCAGAAGATAAACACAGAGAGTATGAAAGCAGCACAGGTTTGGGAAAACGTTCTGACGGGGGAACTGCAGTGAAAAGACAACAAATACATTCAAGGGAAGTCACATGCTATGATTAGGATCTTGGATCAGACTAATTACAAAGGAGGGAACATGAGGGAGAACCTAATCAGTGAAATTGGCAAAAAGCCAAAAACCTTGCGGACAGGGAACCATATGACAAAACATACAGCTTCGGTTAGGGAGTTCTCACAGATAATGAGAGGTAGGATAGAGTGGAGCAGGTAGGATCCGCTGAATTGCAGGAGAGACAAAGTGAAGGCAAAGGCGGAGACTAGAAAAGGGCAAAAAATTGAGAGCTAGTTAATCAATTAGTAAGTGCAGCTATACAATCCCTAGTGCTGCAAAATTAGTAAGTTAGTATTATATACAATGTTAGTTTGGGTTAGTAACTTTAACAAAAACAACAAAACTGTTAGTATTGGTTAGTAATATAGAAAAAAGAGGCAAATGAGATTGGAAGGAATGTTTGAAACCCAGAAACCATGAAATCACCTAAGCATGTGACACGCGAACTGGGGAGAAGCTGTAACTCAAGAGACCAGACAGGGGAGACAAAGTGCAATGCTGGGCATGAATAAAACATGGACACTCTAACAGAAAAGTGGAAGGGGATGGCAAGAACGAAAACATGGCAAAATGCAAAAACTAAACAGAACATGGCAAAACCTAACAGAACTGCCATAACAGGGAATGGCAGAAACATAATAAGCATGGCAGAATCAGAACAGAAAGAGCAGAATCATAACACATACTCTTTCATTGTGAAGTCTCGTAAATACATGCCTGTGCAGCATTCCTAGTCTTGCATGGACGTATTCTCCGTGTATCGCCTAATTATCTTCTAAAACTCTTTAAACTTAGTGCTGTTCATGTTCATTCCAGCACTTTACATTAAGGGACCTCGTTTCCATTTGTTTTCCTATTTGTAATACATTGTTACTGCAGCTAAAGCCCAGAGTCTGTATAACTGATAGTGTTCATTAAGGAACCTCGTTTCCACTTTGTTTTGTATTGCTTTGTTTGTGCCTTCTGCTGCGCAGTGGGCAGAATAAATACTACCAAGTCCATCCTTGCACCTGAGTCCAGTTCTCAATTTCCTGTCCTCCGTGAACCTGAAATTTGTACGAAGCACAGCCCTTACAACAACAGTTTTTTATGACTTTGAGCTTACTTAAGGGAAAATTTTGGAGCTAATTTGAGTTTAAGGGGTTAAACATTTTAAAGTGGAAAAAAAAAGCTATCTACAAACCCCAATTCCAATGAAGTTGGGACGTTGTGTAAAATGTGAATAAAAACAGAAT
Organism: Gymnothorax javanicus; assembly: GCA_029692085.1. Lineage (NCBI taxonomy): Eukaryota > Metazoa > Chordata > Actinopteri > Anguilliformes > Muraenidae > Gymnothorax > Gymnothorax javanicus. Next base: position 16,712,015 of record CM056204.1, read on the forward strand.
ACAATGATTTGCAAATCCTTTTCGACCTATATTCAATTGAGTACACTACAAACACTGTACACTGTGTTACATCACCTTTCCTTTCAACAACACTCAATAAGCGTTTGGGAACTGAGTTGTATTCTGTTTTTATTCATGTTTTACACAACGTCCCAACTTAATTGGAATTGGGGTTGTATTTAACAGTAACAGCCACAGTATCTTCAGCAGGTGGACCATTGTTCCTTGAGGTTTCTCTCCTTTGACCCTGATGCACTTTATGGTGACTGCGAAGTAGCTAGGACAGGCTACCCCTGCAGCTTCCCCTCGGGCCAGTTGGGCCCTTGACTTCTATCCTTCCTCTTAAAGCACACCCCCAAAAACTGCTCTTCTCAGCCTCTTCTCTCAGCTCTTCAGTTGCCTTACAGAGCTTACTGACCCATATATTTCTGAGCAGCCGCCCTGTTGCTGAAGTGTGACAGAGCCCTGACAACCCACCTCCATGGGGTGGGTGTTGACTCTTCAGTCAGCCTCTTTGCACTCTGCGTACAGTTTAGAGTACTTTGCCCTTGTCCCCCTATTCCGTACTCCTCAGGACTGCCAGTTTTTTCTTTCTTTCTTTTTTTAGGAGGATAGCCTGAAGGGATGTGGCGGTACTCTCCCTTGGAAAAGGAAGCTTCTTTCCAAAATCAACTTTCATCGTGTTCCACTCCTTTGCAGCCATAAGGACTGGAGGTGGAGGCCACAGACAGGCAGTCTCATATATTTCCTTCAGGTCTGATGAAGCTGATGAAGCTTCTGGCTGCTGGGGCCTGGCCGCTATTTGCCGCCCGCTGTTAAAGTTTTCAGAATCCTCACACTTCCTGAGGGTCTGGAAATCACACCACCTGTTACGCCCTCGGCACAGCAAGGTCTCGCGTCCTGATGCAATGTGTTAGAGGCTTTCGTGGGTGATGTTACGGAGGTGGCAGCTCCCCACATTGCCCAACTGCTGGCATAGATTCCAAGAAGTAGGCTAGGTGTAGTTGGTTGACACGGTAAGGAAGCTGAGTCATGCTTAAGGGATTCTCCAAAAGTCTGACTAACTGACTGAACTTTCCACCATGCTCTTCCATGTTGTCCAGCTTGCTTCACAACCTTGTGGCACTGACCTGATCTTCTAGCTCTCTAGCACTGCCCTTGAGTTTTTGCCCTTGCCCAATTGGGTTTTGCAGGAAAATTATTTGAGTGGCAAAACCAATTTCAAATGGCTCAAAAGAAGCAAAATTTATGTTTTGTCATGGCCTAGTTGTGGTCTTGACTTGAATCCCACTGATATGTTATAGCAGGAGCTTAAACTGCCTGCTTACACTCAGAAACCCTCTAATGTGGCTGAATTAAACCAATACTGCACAGAAGAGAGGGCAAAAAATCCTTTAAAGCGATGTCAAAGACTTACCTCCAGTTATCCACAGTGTCTCCACAAATTTTTAAGTTTAAGGGGAAAATGATGGGTGATATTAGTGTTGGATAAACTTTCCTTCAATGAATGAAATGAAAACTGTTTTTCTGTCTCCTGATGATGTTATGTCCTTATTGTATTTTGCAGGGAAACATGCAGCACAGTAAATATGCAAGAAGAAAAACAATTTCCATCTAAGCCAGCGATAGACTTAAATAACACGACCAATTAGCAATATCTTGAAGCCATGATTCAAGCGCTGAGTTCAGTTTCCACGACTTTTAATCGTTTTGAAGTTGAAGAACTTAATTAGTTGTGCACTGGGCATTCAAACGATATGCCAGTTAAGTCAATGACAAATTAACAAACTAAAGACATATTATTTCTGAAAGAATGGCAAACATTCGATTCCGATATTCTCAGAAACAAAATTAATGATTGCCATTCAAAATTGTTTGCAAACCATTTTCAAACTACTTGTACTTCCTTAAAGCTTGAAACCATAAGTGATGTGTTTTATGTCTGCACAAGCATGTAGGAGACTTGAATTGTTTTTTATAGTTCCATGGGTAAATGGGGGCAGCATGGTGGCAGTGAAAAGGTGTTCAGTGGTGATCGGTGGTCATTTATTTTTACATTTGAATGTTGAATCGAAGTGCTGGTTATAGGCTGCGACTTGAAATGAAGCATGCTGGCGACACCTGGCTGTCTCAAACCGCGTACTTGTTCTCAGCGCCGAGCGTGCATTGCGTCCACGCATGCGTCTGAGAGTAAACAAAAAAAGTAGAGCGGAGCATGCGTGTGCGTGGTTTGATTCAGTTCAATTGAAAAGGGAAAAACCAGCTGATATTTGCCCGTCCGATTCAGCCGAGTGGATTTGGTGGGAAAGCGATTTTGCAATTACAATTGCCTACGTAATGACAGCACACTCACGAAAAATATCAATGTCTGTAAAAAGTCGGCAAGTTCAGGAGAAAGAACGAAATAGCTCCTAGTACGGCAGGTGGATGAACGACACGCATTTCCACTGGAGCTTTGTCAAGTCGTGTCGAAATGCACTAAGAGGTTGGAGATGCCGGGGATTGAACCCGGGGCCTCATACATGCGAAGCATGCGCTCTACCACTGAGCTACATCCCCACGTGACCATTTAATGCCACAACAACAACATAGAGTCATCGTCAGGTAGGAAGATGGCTACTGTAAAGTTCAAATATTCAATTACTTTTCTTGTCTACTCACTGTTGAATTACTGTATCAAACATTAAATGATACAGTTCTGTCAGGTTCATAAAACGTTTCGTAGGGCGAAGGTAAGCATGGCAAGAGAAATTATGAATTTTGATATCAGTTGAAAAGTCTTGAGATACCAAATCTTCACTGTAGTAAATAACGATTTTGTAGCTGAAATGCAACACTGACGATTTAAAGTGTTCATAGACGAAAAACGGGAGTGTCAACACTGCTCATCCGATTCATGGCAAGGACTTACGGTTTTAGACATAGGCAACAACACGCCACTTCGAAAGTTCCTGCTGTTATAGACCAACTGCGATTGCGAATTTCCTCCGCCTTATGTGTCGACCCTGATTCACACAAGCTTTATTTTACCTAGCTACCTTCTTAGAAAAGAGAAATCGTTACTTGAACAGATTATCTAGCCAACAACAGCTTTCTTTTTTTTTAAATAATTCTAAAATATAGTCCCCTACATCGTGAAATCAGAGGTTATTTTTTGCGCGCATGGTTTAGTCGCCTGCTTTCCATCTGCGAAGTGCCTAGAGACACGGAAGTTTTTATTAGTACGGCAGTCGATTTCAAGGGATTAGGATAAGGATTCGGGATGATGGTTAGGGGAAGGGTTAGGGGTTGGGGTTAGGTTTAGGAAAATAAACTTCTTTTCCCAAGTTTCCCCTTACGAGGGCCCCTTGGAAAAGAAAAGTTTGCACAGTCCATTCAGTGTACTGGAGCCTTTATATAGGAAAAATTTGGTCCCTCTTGTGGTGAAGTATAAATGCGTTTGTTGAGTCCTCTTGGGAACAAAGTGTTTAGTTTTGTGATCCAATGTTTTTCTGTCCTACGTCTGTCCTCCGGTGTCCAGTTGTTGTTTGTCTGAAGCCCGGATATTTCTAGTGCCTCAAGTCCATGGTGAAGGAAGTGAGCAACTAGATGTGTGTCTGTGTCTCTATGATTTCTAATGTTATATATGTGTTGATCTAATCTAGTCCTGATCTTGTTACCTGTCTCTCCTACATATTTTATGTCACAGTGGTTACACTTAATGACATATATGCAGTTTTTTGTGTCGAGTGTGAGTGTTTGTTTGATTAGGTATGTTATGTTTGTTGTGTTGTTCTTGATTGTTGTGGCTTGTTTGTAAAATACTGGGTCCTGTGGATGTACCGTGTTAATTTCTGATAATTTGCTGTTTACCAGATGGTCCTTGAGGTTTTTTCCTCTTTTATATGCAGAGATGATTCTGTAGTCCTGGAGTATGTCTGTGTTCCGTAGGGATCTGTTTAGATTTTGCTTAATTTTAATGTTTGCTGCTTGGCTGAATGCTGAGTAGGTGGTGATGAGTGGGATTATTTTCCTCGGATCTTGTGGTCAAGAAGTTTTCCCGGATCTGTCAGAGGAAAGATCTACTGTAACCCCTGGGTTTCAATGCTTTGAAGAGGCTCTGGGTAGCCTCCTCAAAATCTGTTGTTTGTGTACAAATCCTGCGGTACCTGAGCAATTGTGATTTGATCAGGCCTTTGAAAGTATGTTTTGGATGGAGACTGTTTTTGTGTAAAAGTGCTGTGTGTCTGTGTCTTTAAAGAAGACCTTTGTGTCTAATGTGTGTGTCTGGGTAAATGAGGGTCCTTTATATGTAGTGGTGTCCAAGAAATCTATGCGTTCTTTATGTGTGGTGTATTTAACTGTGATTGTTCTGTGTTGAGGATATGAATGAAGTTTTTGAAGTCCTCTAGGCTATGTGTCCATGTTCCCCATATGTCATCTAAGTATCTAAAGTAATTGGTGGATAGTTTGGGGCATTTTTCAAAGACAGTCTCCTCCCAATGTGCCATATAAATGTTGGCATAGGCTGGTGCAAATTTTTTGCCCATAGCTGTGCCACTGATCTGTAGGAAGAACTCCTTGTTGAATTCGAAAGCATTCTTGGTGAGGCTGATTTACAGGAGTTGCAGGAGAGGTGTGTCCGGCCGATTGTCGTCTGGGTACTTTTCCATCCAGGCTTTTACAGCAGTTAGTCCCGCCACTGTGTTTATGATTGTGTAGAGACTGTCTATGTCTATTGTGAACAGGATGGCTTCCTGTGCTATTTTGGTGTTTTTTTATTTTGTGTATAAAATTGTATGTCTCCTTAATGTAGCTGTTGTGCTTTGTGGATAGTGGAGTGAGGAAATGGTCTATATATTCAGCAATCCTGTAAGATTCACTGTTGCAGTCTGAAACAATGGGTCTCCCTGCTGGGACCTCATATGGTATGGTCCAGGACTATGGTGGTTTGTGTATTTTGGGGAGGAGGTAGAAAATCCTAGGTCTAGGATTGTGCTCTCCCCTGAGGTAAAAGCTTTGTTTTTTAGTGATATGATTGTCCTCTAAAAGTGTTTGTATAATGTCTTGTATTTTCTGGGCTGTGTCTGGATATATGGGTCTAGCTAATTTTCTGTAGTGTGCTGTGTTATTTAGCTGTCCATTAGCCTCATGTATGTATTGTGTTCTGTCCATGATCACTATGGCACTCCCCTTATCTGCTGGCTTTAAGATGATTTGTTTGTTTTTTTGCCAGCTGGTGTAGGGCTTGCCTCTCCCCTCTGCTGAGGTTGTTTTTGTCCTTGTAAGCTTGTGGGTTCAGTGCCTTGATCAGGGTGTAGTTGTGTTTGATGATCTGAGTGATTTCCTCCGGGATTTGGTTGGTCCTTGGTTCCCAGGTGGACTTTGGGATGAATGGTGTGTATTGTGTGTTTTCTGCTCCCTCGAAGAAGGCTGCCAGTTTTAGCTTCCTGTGGAATTCCTGGGTTTCTCCCTTGAGGGTTTCTTTTTGTTTTTTTGTGTGTGTTTGTGGTGGGTATAAATGATAAACCTTTGTCCAAAAGGCTTAATTGGTCCTATGTTGGTCTATAGTTTCTGGCCAGAATTATGGTGTTCTTATTCCCCTCCCTGTTTGTGTTTGGGTTTGTGGGGATCTCCAGTTTAAATGCTGGAGCCAGTGGTCCAACATCTTGCTGGCTGTCCTGTCTGTCCAGTGGATGTTGTCCTGTGTTGTACGGAAGTCCCCCTCTGGAAGCTTCGGAATGTGTGGCATGTTCCGGCGGATGTGCTCATTAATTTCTTCCAGGTTGGACTTCTGGCGGGGTTCCAGGTTGGTGGAATAATTGATGAGCGGGATCCAGATTTCTGCAGCAGGGAAGGTGGTTTTCGCAGCTCTCAGCATGGTTTGCAGTTGCTTGATTGAATTAGGGGTTGGTGTTGGTGTTAGGGTTAGGGGAAAGGTTAGGGGTTGGGGTTAGGTTTAGGGTTAGGTTAGGGCAGGGCTTGAAATGGGGACTGCCGTACCTCTCCACATTGAAATGCATTGAAAAACTGCCGTACTCATAGCAACTGACTTCGATCTGTAACCTCAATCTTCCTGGAGCTTTTCGGGAGCATTTCCGGAATATTGTGAACTTTTCTTGTCTTTAAATTCATTATCCTTTTTGCTGTTTTCAACTAAATAAATAAATATATATATATTTTTTTTTAATTTATTTTTTTTTCCAAAAATGTGTGTGCCATAATTATTGGCATCCCTGGAAAACCCTATAAGTATGATCTAATCGAAGTACAATCCCCTTCATATTTTACTTTTTAAGTTTTCCTTAATGATTAGAATAAATCTATGCAGAAGCATTAAATGTTCCTGCTGAAGGCAAAGGGAATAAGTATCGTACAAACAGAACTACAATAATACACACACAAATGTAGGTTTTATTTCTGAGATTAACATTGGAACAATTTCAGTATTTCAGGTTACTTCACTGGAGGCTGGCATGTGCCAGAACACATTGTCTAGTATACTGACTAATCCCTGCGCAACAAATTCTGAATGATTTAAGCAGTATTTTATTTATTTATTTATTTATTTATTTATTTTTTGTAGGCGTAGTGATATACAGTCCTGCCTATAAAATGCCTGGTTTGAATGATGCCAATTAGTTGCCACAGTTGAGTCAAGATCAGGCAATTGGGATGTTGATAGCAGCATTAATATCAGTTAGGATTGCAGCTCAGTATGGCATCCATAGATCTTCTAACGTGCGCTGGTAAAGGCGAATTTAATCGGACTGGAAGTGCCTTAAGACGGGCCACGACTTGGGCAGCCACGGTTCACCGCACGTGCACTTTGGATCGGGGTGCTGCCCTTCAGAGACAGCTTCCATACTGCAATGCAGACTGCCAATGAGGTCACAGAAAGACAGCGTGACTGCAAAAGTGCCTATACCTTAAGGCAGGGGTGTCCAATCTTATCCATAAAGGGCCGGTGTGGGTGCAGGTTTTTGCTTTATCCCAGTGCCACAACACCTGATACCACTAATTAACTGATCAGGGGGGTCCATCAAGACCTCGATGTGTAGAATCAGGTGTGTTAGTGTTGGGGTGTAATAAAAACCAGCACCCACACCGGTCCTTTGAGGATTAGATTGGACACCCCTGCTGTAAGGTGGCAACTTAGAGATGAGGGATCAGACTGTACAGAGCACACATTTGGATGATGCTTGCAGATCACTGCCAGGACACTTGTCGTTGATGGGGACAAGCACACTGTGACAAGAACTGGCCCCACAACAGTTGCAGAAATGTTATTTTCGGGGACGAGTCACAGTACCAACTGTGCAGACTAGATGGGAGAAGATGTGTGCCTTGCAGATGCAGTAAACGGTTTGCTGACCCAAGTGTCGTCCATGTAGACCAATTCGATGTAGGAGGTGTAATGGTTTGGGCAGCCATGAGATGTGGCAGCCATTAGACCCCAGCTGGTTGTTGTTAATGGAATCATGGACAGCACAGTGTTATTATGACATTCATGCATGATAATGTTTGTCTACCTACAGCATACTAGATCTGTCATCAAAAATATCTTCAGACCAACAATGTCAGTGTCTTAGACCAACCTTAATACTTGCTTGATATGAACCCAACTGAACAACTCTGGGATATTCAAGATCATCACATTTGACATCAAGATCTTGCACCTGCCACTCATGTTGAGCTTCGTTCGGTACTCCCAGATGAGTGGGATCATACCTTGCAGAGACAGATTGACAATCTGGTGACTTCTATGCCACGCAGGATCCAAGCTTCGTTGATGGCAAATGGTGTTCACAGTCGTTGTCAATTTACAATTGTAAAGGATATCTGCTCAGTATGACTGCAATCTGCAGAAATTTTGCCTGAAATGTGTTTAATTTTTTTTTTTTTCAAGGGTTTACTGATGTTTTCCAATTTACACATTGGACACAACTTTTTTCCTAGGAAATAAATTTTTGAAACATGCAATTTTTTTCATTTTTAATGCATCCTAGTAGCCTATGTAAATGATCACCCTTGACTTCCTTTGTTCCTTGGATATAAATATTAGGTGATATATTGGGCAATTTTCCTTAGTTAATTACTCATTAAGGAACTATAGTCGAATATGAGGAGCTGTTATCTTGGCAAAAGGAGGCAACATAAAGTATTGAATGAATGGAGTCCAGTAATTGTGGCACGCATTTTTAGAAAAAAAATTGTTTATGGCAGCATTTATTTCAGTTAAAGGTCATACTTATGTGAAAGTTTATGCATGTAGACATCAGTCTGTCATTACTTTAGCTTCAAAATACTGAGGGCGCTAGCATTAGAGAAGCGTGCTTAAGGTTAGGACTTGATAATACGTTGTTTCTATTTATACTTGCAGTTTATATACAACCCCCATTCCAAAATAGTTGGGACAAAGTGTAAATTGTGAATAAAATCAAAATGCAATGACTTTCAGATCACATGAGCCAATATGTTATTTACAATACAACATAGATAACATTTCAAATGTTGAAACTGAGACATTTTACATTTTTATCCACAAAATGAGCTTATTTCAAATTTTCTGGCTGCGACAGGTCTCAAAAAAGTTGGGACAGGCAAAAAGGGTTGAAAAAGCAATTAATATATAAGAGAATCTGCTGAAAGAACATTTAGCAAGTAATTAAGTTAACTGGCATCAGGTGTGTAACACGATTGGCTAAAAAAGGGATGTCTTAGAGAGGCTGAGTCTCTCAGAAGTAAAGATGGCCAGAGGCTCGCCAACCTGTGAAGGCTTGAATAAAAAAATTGTGGAATACTTTAAAAACAATGTTCAAATTGCAAAGGCTTTGAAGGTCTCATCATTGACAGTGCATAACATCATCGAAAGATTCAGAGAAATCGGAAAAATTTCTGTGCGTAAGGGACAAGGCCGAAGACCTTTACTGGATGCCCATGATCTTCGGGCCCTCAGACGCCACTGCATCACTCACCGGCATGATTCTGTCATTGACATTACTAAATGGTCCCGCCGTGCCATCCACAGATGCCACCTAAAACTCTATCATGCAAAAAGGAAGCCATTGTTGAGCATGATCCAGAAGCGCCGCCGTGTTCTGTGGGCCAAGGCTCGTTTAAAATGGACTGTGGCATAGTGGCAATGTGTCCTGTGGTCAGACGAGTCCAAATTTGACATTCTTGTTGGAAATCATGGGCGTCGTGTCCTCCGGGCTAAAGAGGAGAAAGACCACCCCTCCTGTTATCAGCGTTCAGTTCAAAAGCCAGCATCTCTGATGGTATGGGGATGCATTAGTGCATATGGTGTAGGACACTTGCATGTTTTAAAAAGCACCATGAATGCTGAAAGGTATATAAAGGTTTTAGAGCAACATATGCTCCCCTTCAGACGACATCTATTCCAGGGAAGGCCTTGTGTATTTCAGCAGGACAATGCAAAACCACATACTGCAGCTATTACAACAGCATGGCTTCGTAGTAGAAGAGTCCGTGTGCTGAACTGGCCTGCCTGCAGTCCTGATCTTTCACCGATGAGAACATTTGGAGCATAATTAAACAAAAAGTCCATCAAAGGAGACCCAAAACTCTCCAGCAGCTGGAAGCCAGTATAAAACAAGAGTGGGATCAAATTCCAATGGCTAAACTTAAGAAACTTGTCTCCTCAATGCCCAGATGCCTCCACTCTGTGTTAATAAGAAGAGGGGATGCTACACCATGGTAAACAGGCCCCTGTCCCAACTTTTTTGAGACCTGTAGCAGCCATCAAATATGAAATGAGCTCATTTTGTGAATAAAATAGTAAAATTTCTAACATTTGCTATGTTATCTCTGTTCTATTGTGAATAAAATACTGGCTGGTGTGATTTGAAAGTCATTGCGTTTTGATTTTATTCACAATTTACACTTTGTCCCAACTAATTCGGAATTGGGGTTGTACTGTTCCAATTATTGTAGAATTGAGGTTTCACTTTTGGCATTATAATGACAAGCACAATGTGAGACTGCAAAGTAACAGATACAGTGGGTATGATCCACCCATAGCAATAAGGAGAAACGCAGTCATAGCCATCAAATTATCCAGTTATTCCTCAAGCTATTTACAACCCCAATTCCAAAATAGTTGGGACAAAGTGTAAATTGTGAATAAAATCAAAACGCAATGACTTTCAAATCACACCAGCCAGTATTTTATTCACAATAGAACAGAGATAATATAGCAAATGTTGAAACTGAGAAATTATCCAATTTTATCCACAAAATGAGCTCATTTCAAATTTGATGGCTGCTACTGGTCTCAAAAAAGTTGGGGCAGGGGCCTGTTTACCATGGTGTAGCAACCCCTCTTCTTTTTAACACAAAGTGGAGGCGTCTGGGCATTGAGGAGACAAGTTTCTTGAGTTTAGCCATTGGAATTTGATCCCACTCTTGTTTAATACAGGCTTCCTGCTGCTGGAGAGTTTTTGGTCTCCTTTGACGGACTTTTCATTTAATTATGCATCAAATGTTCTCAATCGGTGAAAGATCAGGACTGCAGGCAGGCCAGTTCAGTACACGGACTCTTCTACTACAAAGCCATGCTGTTGTAATAGCTGCAGTATGTGGTTTTGCATTGTCCTGCTGAAATACACAAGGCTTTCCCTGGAATAGATGTCATCTGGAGGGGAGCATATCTTGCTCTAAAACCTTTATATACCTTCCATCATTCATGGTGCTTTTTAAAACATGCAAGTGTCCTACACCATATGCACTAATGCATCCCCATACCATCAGAGATGCTGGCTTTTGAACTGAACGCTGATAACAGGAGGGGTGGTCTTTCTCCTCTTTAGCCCGGAGGACACGACGCCCATGATTTCCAACAAGAATGTCAAATTTGCACTCGTCTGGCCGCAGGAAACTTTGCCACAGTCCATTTTAAATGAGCCTTGGCCCACAGAACACGGCGGCGCTTCTGGATCATGCTCAACAATGGCTTCCTTTTTGCATGATAGAGTTTTAGGTGGCATCTGTGGATGGCACGGCAGACTGTGTTTACAGACAGTGGTTTCTTGAAGTATTCCTGGGCCCATTTAGTAATGTCAATGACAGAATCATGCCGGCGAGTGATGCAGTGGTGTCTGAGGGCCCGAAGATCACGGGCATCCAGTAAAGGTCTTCGGCCTCGTCCCTTACTCACAGAGATTTATTCCAGTTTCTCTGAATCTTTTGATGATGTTACGCACTGTCGATGATGAGACCTTCAAAGCCTTTGCAATTTGACTTTGAGGAACATTGTTTTTAAAGTATTCCACAATTTTTTTTATGCAAGCCTTCCCAGGTTGGAGAGCCTCTGGCCATCATTACTTCTGAGAGACTCAGCCTCTCTAAGACATCCCTTTTATAGCCAATCATGTTACACACCTGATGCCCGTTAACTTAATTACTTGCTAAATGTTCTTTCAGCTGATTCTCTTATATATTAATTGCTTTTTCAGCCCTTTTTTGCCTGTGTCCCAACTTTTTTGAGACCTGTTGTAGCCAAAAAATTTGAAATGAGCTCATTTTGTGGATAAGAATGTAAAATGTCTCAGTTTCAACATTTGAAATGTTATGTTCTATTGTAAATAACATATTGGCTCATTTGATCTGAAAGTCATTGCATTTTGATTTTATTCACAATTTACACTTTGTCCCAACTATTTTGGAATGGGGGTTGTATTTGCAAGCTAGCTGGGTGCATAGCCAGTTTCTCATTCATTACATATTCAAGCCAGCTTTCAGGAATCTGAAAGTTGGTTACTCTTAAAATAGTAATAATTCAAATTTAGATCCCAACACAAATCAAGCGCATCAAACCACAAAATTTAAAACTGTAATGGGTCAGCCTTCTGAATTCAAAAACGGCCGAGAAAAGCCTATTAATATATATAAAAAAATGAGAATAGGGCCCAATCCCAAACCGGTCCCTATCCACTCGCCCTATCCACTTCCCCTCCTTTTACGCGTTCCCAGGGAGGTTTCCGCTACATTTAGGGCTGTAGGGCGGTGTGCAAGTGACTTTTTAAACCCTCTGCAGCGAGTCCACACCATGGACCTATAAAGGTCCACACCGATGCAAGGTTACGAACCACCCTCCTTTCAAGAGCAGCACTTATTTTGTTTCCTGGATGGAAGAAACGCTGCATATCTACAAATGTCAGTTCCATGCGGCTATTTCCGGAAGATAAGTACAGCATTACCTTACCTCAAACGGACATTTGATTGACTATTTCACGCGCACATCACGGAGGCAAAGGTTACATTGTATTTTGAAATGAACGTGCAGATCATGTGCACCCGAGAAAACAATGAGTGAGGAGTTTAATTTATTGAATGAATGATTGCTCTTTTTCGCAATGTGCCATTTCATGCACAAACGCCTTCATCTTTGTCAATGTTGTGTTTTAAATATTTTCAGTATAAATTTTAATTAATTACATTATAATCTCTAAAATATTTTGGGTGAGAAGTGTATCATCAGGGAACTATACCGTCGTATACCATGCAACGCACCAATCGGTAGGCAAAGTGATAATTACCTCTACTTCCCGTTGGATGAAGGGCAAGGGCATCCCAAAGTCTATACATGTTTCTACACCCTCCCCCTTAATGAATCTCCCTCCATCGCTGTGAGGGAGACTTCACTCGGAGTGACACCCGGTAGTGAAGCGCTAGTGGTGAGGGACCGGTTTGGGATTGAGCCTAGCTCCGTTCATGGATAGGAGCTGGGTAGGGGGAGGGGCTATCGCATGTTTTTTTTTTTTTTTTGCCTCTGTTTTGGAAGACAACCAATCGTAGCGTTGCCGGCAGGGGCAAGGCGTGATGCTAGATCACGCCTGAAGTACTCATTCTGGTGGGCCTGTTTATCCTCCACTCGTTGGTTGATCCCTCGGTGAGAAATACACATTGTCTAGTACGAATTACTGTAAGTAACCTTTATTCTCTATTACTGAAGAGGAACGGGCTCTCAAAGGCCATCCATGATTGAACTATCTTTGTTTAAAAAAAAAAATAACTGAAAATTCTTGTCGCCGAAAACGTTGTATTGTTGGTTCGATATTTTGAAATTCGTTTTCAGCATTAAGCAGATTAGTCATATGGGAAGCCTAAGAATGTGGTGTTACCGCTGTTATGGCGGTTGACAAACTTGATGCTGTTGCGAGAATTCGAAATCTACGCAAAAAGTGAATAGAATCTAATTTCAGCTGATCGAAACAGTGTGCTCAGAATACTCTATCTTGTCAGTCTGGCAATAGGGACTCCGCTTTGCATTAATTGATTGGTCTGTGTCGCAATAGTTTACCTCTTGGATGTCGGTTGTATACCATGTGCCGGGGTGAATCAGAGAACACCTAGGAAAACGGAATATCTGGTTACTAATTACGCATATACCTCTCGCCTTCAAAACTATTTAAATTCAGTGGCGGGCGGTGGACAGAGAACAAGGAGGGCGATAAACATGTCTTTAAACTGCTTATTAGTCTTGATCTGTTTTCAGTCAATTTCCCTGGTAAAAGACACTTGAACTCTCCCCTCTCAGGTGTTGCTAATTGTCTTCGTTAAGACGAGAAATCAAACGCGTCAGTTGAACGGAAAAAAGAGCGCATTTCAGTCTTTTTCAATTAAACATTCATTACGCACAGGTTCGACGACTTGCTAAGGATGTGACAAAATGTAACGCGGAAAAGTGTTTTTTTTCGTGAAGAGTTGCCTATTAAGGCATGTGAATTAAACATTTTATAGAATTTATTATTCACTCGCCTAAACATTTCATTATAAGGGAAACTAACATGTTGACCAAGAACAGAATGATTGAAATCGGGTCACTATTCTCACCCGTTTCAAAGGATGTTTTCCGTCCACGGCCCGCCACTGTTTAAGTTTTTATTGGAATGCTGTCATAAGATTTCTCAACCGTGTATTGGGACACGGGCGGACCCGTTCTTCAGGATGTCAAATGTTTCTGTTTTGTGAGGGATGAAGTAGGTGCAATTATAGTTTGCAGTCCGCTCTCTTGAACTTCCCGTTAATTTACAGCTGTTACATCTGGTGATTAAGCAGGCCACAGTAGCAGGGTGCGACAAGACCCCGGACGGGTAGATTTGAAATATATCTGCCTACTTTAAAATTTCACCTGCCCAGTCTTTCCGAAACCCCTTCAGCCTGAAAATTTACAGTGGCTCACATCTGTACGACATATTGCTTAATAATAAATCTGTTGAATAATAACTATCTTCAGTAGTTTAATCTCAATTGTTAACATGGAATATGCAGCCCACAGTTTAGTTTATTTCTCACATCATCCTAGAAATACAATACAATACATGGTGTATACAACAAGTATTTTTTACACAATCGGATGTGTGAAAAGGGTCACCCCAAGGAAGCTATTTAAAGCTTTTAATAGGGGGCCCGATATTGGCCAGATATCCTTATAATATGGACAACATACAGATAGATAATAGAAACACAATAAACAATAGACAGTCTCAGTGTTATGGTTTCATTGGATTTGATGCAAAGTACAGTAGCAATGTTAACCAAGAGAAATTAATAGATGCAATAAGATACAGGTATTCATACAATTATTAATCAGCACATTAAACATACATTGCTAGGAGTTGAATTTTTAGTTTTGCCTTGAAGATGGAGATGGAATGTGACATTTTTAGTGTTTCATCAAGCGCATTCCAAATCTGTGGTCCTCTGCACACAATGCTAAAGCTAGTACATTTTAGTCTTTGTTTTTTTTCCAGTGATTACATTTTTATTCCTGGTGGTATGGGATGAAGTCACATAGTTTATGGTTTAGTTTGTGGACAGTCTGGTACATTACACAAGCATTCTGAAAGTAGTTGTACTCATTAAGCCTCAGAAGATTATAGCGGTGGAAAATCATTTTAGTAGGAGCGTTAAACTCAGACCATGTTAAGGCACGTATGACCTTTTTTTGGAGTATCTCAAGCTTTTTTAAATGAGTTGGAAATGTGTTACACCATATTATATTGCAGTATTGTAAGTGAGGTTCAAACAAAGATTTGTATAGAATGAGAAGTGCAGAGAGTGGAAGATAATGTCTCAACTTAAAGAACATAGCAGCATATTTAGACAGTTTAGTTGTGAGATCATCAATATGTCTTTTAAAATTAAGGAACTCATCAATGTGGATCCCCAAGAATTTTGTAGAGCCAACTCTTTCAATGTTTTGTCCGTTTATTTTTGGGCAAATTTGTTTAATGTCATTTTTTTATGAGAGCAGAACACAATGTGGTTTGTTTTATTGATATTCAGAGAGAGTTTGTTGCATTTAAACCATGTGTCTATTTTCACTAACTCACTGTTTATGATTTGTTCAAGTGTATTTGGACTTTTGTGGGAAAAAAAAAAAAAAACAAGTTTGTATCATCGGCAAATAATACTTTATGTAGTATGGATGAGGAATTAACAAAGTCATTTATGTATAAGATGAAGAGGAGCGGCCCTAAGATGGAACCCTGGGGAACTCCATGATTGATGGGTTTGTATGATGATTTATGGTTGTTAATGAGAACATATTGATGTCTTCCGAACAGGTAGCTGCGGAACCAGTCTAGCGCTAGGCCTCTAATACCATAGTGTTGTAGTTTATTAATTAGGATGTCAATCTTAATGGTATCAAAAGCTCTAGACAAGTCCAAAAAAATGCCAATACCGTAGTCGCCTTTGTCAATTGCATCATGGATTTTATCAGTTAAGTCAAGTACTGCCATATATGTAGTATTTTCCTTTCTGAATCCATACTGGGATGGGACAATGATATTTAGCTTGTCAAGATAGCTGTTGAGTTTGTTGTAAACTACTCTTTCCAGTACCTTGGAGAGACTAGGCAAGATTGATATTGGTCGGTAGTTGCTCAGATCGTTCTTATCCCCAGATTTAAAGACTGGTGTGATTCGTGCAATTTTTGCCATTTGTGGCACTACTCCAGAGAGTAGAGATAGATTGATATAGTGCGTAAGAGGTGCAGTAATTATGTTGGAGATGCTTTTCAGAATTTTACTAGAGATTCCATCTGTTCCAGCTGAGTTTGAACTCTTCATATTCATGATTATTTTATAGACTTCATCACAGTTAGTTGGATTCAGGAAGAAGGAGCCCAGGTAGTTACCTGGTAGATAGTCTTTAAAAGAGGCATCCTGAGGCTGACTGATTTTACTGGATATGTTGATACCAATGGAGGCAAAGTAGTCATTGAATTTGTCGGCAAGACTGTTGTTTCCGGTGACATTGCTTGTATTGTTATCATGGTCAGGGAACACGGGAGTTTTTTGGCCTCTGTTCAAAACCTTGTTTAGTACTTTCCAAGATTTCATGGAATCACCCTGTGATGCGTTCATCATTTCTGCGTAATAATTACTCTTCCTGTTTCTGATAATATGTGTAAGTTTATTTCTATAATTAATATATTCATTTTTATTACTATAATTAGGTTTATTTATGTATCTTTTGTATAATTTATTTTTATGCTTAATAGATTTTAATATGCCCTTAGTGATCCATGGATTTTGATTAGTTGTGCTGCATATGATAGTTTTCTCAGGAATGGTCCTTTGAATAAAGTCAGTTATTTCTTTGGTCAGTCTCAAATGCAGCATCAGCATCACTACAATTGTATATTCTATACCATGCCTTGGCCTGCAGGTCCTAACTCAGACGTCGTATGGTTTCTTCATTGAGTATTTTTATTTTTATTTTATGGTGAGTGGGGGAAGGCCTAGCAGGGAGGTCAATAAATAATACAATAGGGAAATGATCAGAAATCTCAGAGACTACAGTTCCAGATACAAGTGTAGAGTTTTGAATATTTGTGATGAAATTATCAATAATTGACTTAGTTGTGTGAGTGACTCTGGTATAAGTATTGATCGTGGGGAAGAGGGATGAGGAGTGTAATGTATTTATAAAGTCATTCTTAGCTGCATCATCCCTGGAGAGGTCAACATTGAAGTTGCCAAGGAGGATACAACTTTTGTTTTTATTGTTTATTATCTGTATTTGTATTTATTTGTATTTATTGTTTATTATTATTATTATTATTATTTTTATTATTGTTTTATTGTTTTAAATTTTTAAAAGAACTTTTAAAATCTGCATTGTTAGTATGAAAATATGCAGGCCTAAGTTCAGAAGTACAGAAATATGAAATACAGTCTTAGGCCACAGGTCCCATTTCTGCAAAATTTGCATTATTTTCAATGAACCTTTTTTCTGTTAGCAGAAAAAGGTTTATTTAAACTGTATTTTCAATTTAACTTGTTATTCATCAGAATCAGATCCTGGATCAGATGAGCTCAGCTCATCTCATCTTCGCTCAGCTCCTAGTAGGTTGCCTTACGTGGCCTACATTATGCATTGCGTATGTATTATTCTTAATAATTTTCAACACATCATTATTATTGTAGCCCCTGGACGAAGTCGGGCGGCTACTATGGATTCGCGTGTGTTGTCTCTGCCGCCATCGCCCGTCGTCCGAGTCCGTAGACACTTTCTTGCGGACGCTCTACAGGCTATAATTTTTTTAAATTTTGATTTCTTTCATATTTGGTATGGACATGTGTTGTACTTCACTTATGACACCTGTCGATTTTGGTTGCCATGGCGACAGTATTGGCCGAATAATATGCAAATTAGTGGCAAAACATGGAGATTTCCTTGTGGACGCAGTAGTACAGGCTGCAATTTCTGACCGATTACTTCCATATTTGGTATGGACGTGTGTCACCCTTCACTTAAGACACCTACAGATTTTGGTTGCCATGGCGACAGTATTGGCCGAATAATATTCAAATTAGTGGTAAAACATAGAGATTTCCTTGTGGACGCAGAGCAGGCTGCAATTTTTGACCGATTACGTTCATATTTGTCATGGACATGTGTTACACTTCACTTATGACACCTATCCATTTTGGTTGCCATGGCAACACTATTTGCCACATAATATGCAAATTAATGGCAAAACAGATTTTCTTGTGGACACAGTACAGGCTGTAATTTTTGACTGATCACTTTCATATTTGATATAGACATGTGTTACACTTCACTTATGACACCTGTAGGTTTTGTGCCATGGCGACAGTATTTGCCGAGTGATGTGCAAATTTGCGCTGAAACATACACTCTTCCTTGTGGACGCTCTACAGGCTGTAATTTTTCACCGATTACTCTCATATTTGGTATGTACATATGTTATGCTTCACTTATGACAACTATCGATTTTGGTTGCCATGGTGATAGTATTGGCAGAATACTGCGCAAAAAAGGGGAGAAACGGGCTTGTGGGGGCTATACCCTTGCGGTCACAGCTGACCGGACTGTCTAGTTTTTCTTGGATTTTATTTATTTCATGACTCTTTATACTTAATTTCATTACATTTCGGCCTAATTTGATTAGTCAAATCATGCATTTTTTAATTGTTCATTTCATTACATTCAAGATATTTAATCAGTAAAATTTATTATTATAAAATCATTTATTATTATTTTTTCAGCTTTTACCCAATAAAAACACACTGCCCCGACTATTCAGATATGTTCATGGGTATTTTTTGAGAAACGTTTTTAACAACTAAATCAGCTCGAGATGATCAGATTTATACGTTGTGTGCGGTGCGCCATGTTTGTTGGAATCGAGGTAGCTTGCTGCGTCACCTGGACACCTGAACTCTTGAGCGCGCGGAGGTCATGAATTAAATAAAATCAGTGGCACAGAGAGAACTAGAAATTTGGTGGGGCACAGGACACCCCTTTAAAATAGTTATAGTCCTGACTTGTTCTCAGTCATTTTCATAATTATCAATATTTTCACTCTGAGAACACTCCACACTATCAGGCGTTGCTAATTCTCCCCGTTGACGGCTATCATTCAAGTGGACACGTAATTTGGTGCATTTAAATCAGCGTCATTCAAAATTGTTTACCTGTCAACTCTCACGCATGTGGCTTGAGTCTCATGCTTTTAAGTGGCATATCATGCTCTCACGCCGTAGTCAGCAATCTGACACTTTATAATTTTATTTTGGAAAACGAAACATATTTAATTGCTGAGTCCCACTTTTCAATCAACACATGCTGTACCGAAAGTGAAAGGCTATATTTCATTGGAATCCGTTGTGGATCAGTCGTTATTCAATCAACGCGCACTTAAGGAATTACACGCGGAATTGAAGTCCTTGTGCATGGAAGTTTTTCCATGAGATAAGAGATTTCTCCTCTAGTAGCATGGAAACCTATTATGACTCCGGAATTCTCAGGCATCTCTTTTCTCAGGGGTCGGAAGCTATAAAATTGCATGAAGACATTTCAAATGGTCTTTAATCCACACGATCATGAAGCGCAAATTAAATCACCTGATCTGCAGAAAAGTTTCGGAAGTTTCAAAGCAGTTTGTCTTTCATAAAGCAATTGCCTTTTTTTGAGTAAATTATTTTCCTGTACTGACTTTAGCCCATTATTTTGTCGCTGTTAGATTGAATGGGGGAGAGATGCCGTGTCCTCACTTGCCGGTGGATTATTACTATAATTGAAGAAGTGTCAATAATGGAAGTTGATTGGTCAGGACTAGTCGTTATAAAGGGATATTCTATGGGCGCCACTATCTTACCAAGTCAGGCTTCACAAAGGGAAATCAGTGCAAACTTATGCCCACGGGTAGGTCCATAGACTGTGTAAAAAGATGGACGCAGCAACCGTGACGTCACCCATTGGTTTCAGCGTACCATTTGAGAAGCCTTGTTTTTTGCAATTTGAACAGCGCCATTTTTTCATTTTGAAACCGGCTGTGATTCCTTATGGAAGCCCATAGTGGACAATATTCAAATGAAAATGTAATCCCACTATTGCATTATAATTTTCCACTTATGAATGAGTTATTTGAGACAATATTAAATTGAAAATGCATTAATCCAATTATCACTTTCATTTTCACATACACATATGGGAAATCTATGACTATATTCAAATGATAATGAAATGCTGATTGACATTTAATTTTCAAAGTCATGCTCTGCAATACAGTGGACAATATTCAAATGCAATAAGCAAAACAGCACCCCCAGCCTATTGCATTTACATTTACATGTCATCACGCTCTTTTTTAGGTCAACATGATAATGAAAATGCTGTTTTCTAATCACTTGGAAATAATAATGATATAATAATGATGACAACATTTGAAATTTCATTTTCAAAGACTTATCCTGCAATACATGGGACAATATTCAAAAGCAGTAAGGGAAACAGCGCCTCCCAGTCCATTGCATTTTCAAATACATGTCACCACGCTCTTTTTGGGACACAATGAAAATTAAAATGCAATCTGTCAGCGTCTCATCAAGGCGGGTTTTCCGCTAGGACGTCACTTATTAGGGGCGCGCGCGGAAACCATGTTCCTTGTTTGCATACCAACCAATCAGCTTCTGGGTAGCGCTTGTAATCATGGAGGCTTACTGAAAATGTCATGATGGTTAGGTTGCTACGTATTGTGTGCCATCGCGCATTAGGCTATGTTGCGCATTGGGTGTAGCCGTCTTGGCAGCTAGTATGCTAGCTAACGTCAACTAAGGAAAATATCGTAAATGATCATCACATTAAAGCCATATGATTTGATTTTTGCCCCAACTCTATTAACTGAGCTAGCTGTAATATGCATGAACTTATCCGAGGCTTCGCGGCAGTGTTGTGCAACTGCAACCCAAGTGTGCTTGTAGATCTCAGAGACGTCAGCTAGCTTGCTAGTGAGTCTAAAAGCAATCGCTTAGGTACAGCTAGCTAGCTATGATGCATACTGGAGAAGCTCTTACATCCCTGATTTGTCACTTTATACGCCATCTCGCACACACGACCTCTTTCACCATTGATTAGCAGCCTTTTTTCCCTAAAGAACGAACTGACAGTTCAGCCTGAGACATGTTATTTCATAGCTAGTTAAAGCAGCATTATCCTTCCATGCGTGCTATAGCGTATTACATTACTCCAGATAAAACGCTATTCGTCTTCCCACCCTGCTGACGCTGGTTAGGGGAAATGTTTGTCATCATTTTTATACTTAATCGCTGTGATTCGGTTTTTGCCCTAGCTTCACAAGCTAGCTAGCCGACAGCGATTGCTCTTGTGCTTGCAGATTGTTCTTGAGCTAGCCAGGTAATGAGCTATCCATTTAAATCTCCCAGAAATCTGATAGTACTCTTGGTGATAGTACAAAAGTGCTGCCAAACATATCAAAGAAGGTCATATTTCAGCAGGTTAAGTTAGCAAGTGAGGAACATTGTTTTCAGCCAGTCATCAAAACTTCTCCCATTGCTACGTGGCTTGGGAATCGCGATTAAACTAGGAACAGCGGCAGCCTGACTGCTGGCCGTTTATCGGACCGTTCTGCATGATGTATACATTGTGCATGTTTCATGAGTGACGAACTTGCAACTCGGCAAGCACAAGAGCAATCGTCAGCTAGCAAAAACCGAATCACAGCGATTAAGTATAAAAATGATGACAAACATTTCCCCTAACTAGCGTCAGCAGGGTGTGAAGACGGATAGCGTTTTATTTGGAGTAATGTAATACGCTATAGCACGCATGGAAGGATAATGCTGCTTTAACTAGCTATGAAGTAACATGTCTCAGGCTGAACTGTCAGTTTGTTCTTTAGGTAAAAGAAGCTGCTAATCAATGGTGAAAGAGGTCGTGTGTGCGAGATGGCGTTTAAGGTGACAAATCAGGGCTGTAAGAGCTTCTCCAGTAGGCATCATAGCTAGCTAGCTGTACCTAAACGATTGCTTTCAGACTCACTAGCAAGCTAGCTAACGTCTCTGAAATCTGCAAGCACACTTGGGTTGCAGTTGCACAACACTGCCGCGAAGCCTCGGATAAGTTCATGCATATTACAGCTAGCTCAGTTAATAGAGTTGGGGCAAAAATCAAATCATATCGTTTTAATGTGATGATCATTTACAAATATTTTCCTTAGTTAACGTTAGCTAGCATACTAGCTGCCAAGATGACTACATCCAATGCGCAACATAGCCTAATGCGCGATGGCACACAATACATAGCAGCCTACCCACCATGACATTATCAGTAAGCCTCCGTGCGTACAAGCGCTACCCAGAAGCTGATTGGTTGGTATGCAAACAAGGAACATGGTTTCCGCTCGCGCCCCTAATAAGTGACGTCCTAGCGGAAAACCCGCCTTGATGAGACGCTGACAGATTGCATTTTAATTTTCATTGTGTCCCAAAAAGAGCGTGGTGACATGTATTTGAAAATGCAATGGACTGGGAGGCGCTGTTTCCCTTACTGCTTTTGAATATTGTCCCATGTATTGCAGGATAAGTCTTTGAAAATGAAATGTCAAATGTTGTCATCATTATTATATCATTATTATTTCCAAGTGATTAGAAAACAGCATTTTCATTATCATGTTGACCCTAAAAGAGCGTGATGACATGTAAATGTAAATGCAATAGGCTGGGGGTGCTGTTTTGCTGATTGCATTTGAATATTGTCCACTGTATTGCGGAGCATGACTTTGAAAATTAAATGTCAATCAGCTTTTCATTATCATTTGAATATAGTCATAGATTTCTCAGATGTGTATGTGAAAATGAAAGTGATAATTGGATTAATGCATTTTCAATTTAATATTGTCTCAAATAACTCATTCATAAGTGGAAAATTATAATGCAATAGTGGGATTACATTTTCATTTGAATATTGTCCACTATGGGCTTCCATAATTCCTACTGGACTATTGGAATTGTAGATCCAGGGAGGAGCGAGGGGTGGATCTGCGGGGGGATCTGACCGAATCAGATGAGGACCAGAGGATAGCCACACCCCTAAAGCATATTCTGGCTTTATCCTTTATTCTAGTCTATAATTTACAAAAATGAACATCGTGATATTTTGAAGGAGACTTGAAACTTGCGATGGATGCCATAAAATAATGTGGAAAATCATTATTGAAATAATCAATCAGGTCGGAAAGTAGGGTAATTTTCTTCTAGACTTCTACAGCATTGAACTTCTTTCTGCAACCACCGATGTCGCCCTCTGCAGGCCATTAAATAGAATGCAATTTTTAGACATTTCCGCATTAGCCTCACTTTTCAGACCTGGGTGCTGCATCCATCTTTTTATACAGTCTACGGTAGAGACAAGAACGGTGGCAGGTATTGGTATTGTGTGATAATGAAGTGAAGATGTCAGAGGTGCTGAACTGTTGGAGACGTTCTCGGAAGACAACTCGGAAGATGGTCTATGATGTTGGATGGAGTGTCGAGGCCATACAACAATGAAATCTGGATTTCATGCTACACTTGTGCTGAGATACCATACTGAAATATGCATTGTAGTTGTCATGTAGTTTAATGCACCTACAATGATACTCATTACTGCCTTTGATTCCATTCCGTCTCGTTTTTTATCATATACTTCCTTATAAATACGATGTGGCCTCCGTTGTCCGTTGTCCGTCGTCTGGATCATTTTTTTTATCTTTTTTTTTTGGCCTGATGAATTTTTGTGTAAATTTGCCATAACATACTACTAGACCACATCTCCAGTGGTTTTTTTTTTTCCTTTTTTGGGATTTTTGATTGAATCTTTTTTGTCCGTTTTATGGGCCCTTGTAATTCTGGCCCCAATGTTAAAGATAGGACTGAGAAATTTAAAAAAAAAATTTCTCAAAAACTGCGGGATAAATTTTTTTCTAAATCAGGCAATCGACTTATCTTGGTACCGTCAATGTACAGTGCGAGCGCCATTTTGATTGAATCGACGGAAGTGGGTCTATTGGGGGCGCTCTACTTTATGAATAAGCAATATGGACTGTGGAGGCCAAATAGTTGCAGGAAGAGATTAAGTTTGTATTATCGACATATAGGAAGTCATGTATGACCTATATTTTGGCTAGGTTAAGGTTGACCTCAGATGACTTTGAAAGGTCAAACATGAGGTCAAGGAAAATATTAACAGTGTTAAAAGGTAGGACTTGAAATTTCGAAAAATTATTTCTCAAAAACTGTCTGATAACTTTTTTTCTGAATTTGGCAATCAACTCACCTTGATATACTTTATGTACAGTGCAAGTGCCATTTTAATTGAATCGGCGGAAGTGGGTCTAGTGGAGGCGCTGTACTTTAACATGGGGTCTTATGGAGAATGGGAAAAATTGCCTGTGGAAGCTAAATGGTTGCAGATAGAGATTAAGTTTGTATTATCGACATATATGAAGTCATATATGACCTACATTTTGGATGTGTTAAAGTTGACCTCAGATGACCTTGAAAGGTCAAACTTTAGGTCAAGCAAAATGTTACACTTTTCAAAGGCTTCTAGGCTTAAAAATATTGAAGATTGGGGACATATGTGTATTAAACATTTGCAGGAATTCATATATGAACTTTCATTTGGTGGCCTTGAACCTGACCTTTGGTGACCTTCAAAGGTCAAACTTCACATAATGAAATTTCAATGACTTCTATCACCAAAACTAATACACATAGAGCTTAGGTTCAAATTGTGGGCATATAGGAAGTCATGTATGAAGTTTCATTTGGTGACCTTGAACTTGACCTGATCCTTCAACAGCCAAACTTAATAGTGAAATTTTAAAGACTAATATCAGCAAAATTGTTACAGTTAGAGGGTAGGTTTTTACTGGAGATGTATAGGAAGTCATATATGAACTTTTATTTGGTGACCTTCATATTGATCTTTGAAGGTCAAACTTGACCTGGTGAAAATAAGTTTGTATCACAGACTTAAAAGAAGTCACACATGAACTTTCATTTGGTGACATTCAACATGACTGTTGGTGGCCTTTGAAGGTGAAACTTGACATAATACAATAATGTGAACTTTTATTTAGTGACTTTGAAACTGACCTTCAATGGTTCGAAGGTCAAACTTGGCCTGAAATTTTCATAACTTGTATCATCACGATAAGATTGCTTGGCGGTTAGCTACAGGACCCTTGGTCCTATTTTTATTTTATTTGTTTTGTTATCCTGTTGTTTTAGTGTTGGGTATTTGTTGTCATATTTTTTTCACTTTTTCCCCTAATTTCTTGAACGAGTTTACTGTCTTTGCGACCGATGCACCTGTATTTTCGGCACCAACTATTTGGCCCCTTTGAAACTTTTTTAGTATGCTCATCTTGTTCAGGAAACTTACTTGGGAAAGTGTCAATGGTTTGATCATTTTTATAAAATTAATATTCTTTTGCCTTTTGTCCATGAGAGCAATAATCAACCGGCCCTCCAAATTAGCATTCTAATTATTCAAACTTCAATACTGAGAAAAGTTGGCACATCATGGAAAATGCAAATAATGTCAAAAAGGACTGATTGAATAGTCCATTCACCCTCTACTATATTCAAAACAGTACAACGCATTATCTAATATCTGAATTTAGTTGCTCAATAAAAATATACAACGTGATAGCTGCAATAAAGTCCAAAAAAGTTGGCACAGTTGACTGTTGACCTCGGTGTAAAATCGCCATCGTCTTTCAGTCACACTATTAAGTGTTTGGGTACTGATAACATCAGTTGGTTGAGTCAGAATTTGCAGAAACATTGCAGAATTTTCCCCTGTTCCTGCTGGAACCGTTGCATTGAGGAATGGTTGTGTGATTGTTTGGGTCCCCTCAACCCCATGCTTTACCCTCCTCCCTGAAGCAGACGCAGATTACCAATCCGTCAATAAAACACACTTTGAGAGGAACTTAGAGCCCTAAAGCATAACTGCCCAAAATACACCTCGCACATTATAACAAACTCTTGTTGTTATGACGTATTTGATTATTTGATGTTTTTTTGTGATTGTTTATTGTGCACAGCAAGTGAGAACAAAATTAGGCTATAGAGGACAAGATACAATGAATCAGAATATGACCTAGCAGTCCTGTTTTGCCTTTTCTTGTATTTACTTACAG
This sequence comes from Gymnothorax javanicus, assembly GCA_029692085.1. NCBI lineage: Eukaryota > Metazoa > Chordata > Actinopteri > Anguilliformes > Muraenidae > Gymnothorax > Gymnothorax javanicus. The sequence continues at coordinate 16,737,987 of CM056204.1, forward strand.
GATGGCAAGACTTGGGAAACTCAAAGTGGCGGTCGTGGGGGCTGGAGCGGCAGGGCTTTGTGCTGCTCGGCACCTGCTGTCTCGCGGGGAAACCTTTGCACCCCCAGTGGTGTACGAGCTCACGAACAGTGTGGGTGGCACCTGGGTGTACGAGGAACGAGTAGGGACTTACGAAAACGGGCTACCCATTCACAGCAGCATGTACAGAGATCTCAGGTGAAAACAGGCTCACATTGTAAAAACATTCTTTACTGTATTGTGGCAAAGTACAACTTAAAGGTCTTTTCACGCCAAAGACGAAACGGAAAAACTGAACAAAAATGCGGAATACTTGTTGGTGGTGAAATAGGAAAGTTTTGGATCCTAAGTGCACAGGTACATTGCAATAAATGGGCTTGATTTTTGGTACAGTTTTTCCGTTCCGTCTTAGTTTGAAACCGCCTTAATACTCTATAAATAAAAATCTGTAAGTTAAATCATTTTGCTCTCAAGAGTCAGGAAAGTGCATGTGATAACAGCACTGTGTGATGGCCTTCAACTCTTCCAACTGCACCTGGCAAAACAGGACAAACATCCCGAAGGAAGTGATGTCTTTTCCAGATTTCCCCTTTGAGAAGCATCTCCCTTCATTTATTCACCACACAGAAGTACGGAAGTACCTGGAAAAGTACTGCGACCACTTTCATCTGAGAGACCACATCCAGGTATAGCTTGAATCTAATGCTGTGTTTCCACCGAACGCGTAAAAAACTTTTTGTGTGTCCAGATTACATTCAAGCAACGACGCAAATCATGCGATAGACGCTGCGCGACGTGAATTGATCACGCGAATGCACAAAATTTGCATTTCGCTCCACGTCAAAATATTCTTTTGTGAAAAATTTGCGAGAGTAGAGCCGGTTTCTGAATAGCATCATTGCTACTAGCAGCAGCATTGGCTAGCTATGCTACCTAGCATCATGTTCAACCGGTAGTTTGCTCCAGACGCTGAAAAACTGACTTTTGCTGGAGTTAACACTCACTTCCTTGACAAGGGTTCACACTCACACCGTAGCAACACATTCACACTTAACACACGGCACAAAATATCTAAATATTTGAGGATCCAAAATATAGTGAGAAATGCTTCCCGTTCTTTTATAATGAGCATATTTTGGGTTTAAGATCGCTGAAAATAAAGCTTAATTCCATACATAGGCACGAGGGCCATGGCGATAAACACTAGTTCTTCACTTATGGTTTGGTTCGTTCGGTGTGAACCAGTTGCCATGGCTATGACAAGTTAACCTCAAAATTGCGTCACCACTTTTCCAGCGAATTGCTCGAGATAATGGCAACGCTTGCTACCTAGTTCGCTAGCTGGCGAGTTAGTGGTGTCAAATAACCTATGGATCACAGTTTCACAAAAAAATAGTGGTCTTACTTAATATTGAATATGAGAACATCATCAGTTTTGTGAATATTTTTATTTTCAAGCAGGCACAGCATTCATGAAGTAAAATGTTTTTGACGTTAGGATAGCAACAGTAGCGTCACCATCTTGTTTAGACATTGCAGGAAGTACCACCCGTCCCTTGAGTGCAAACCAGGCTCAACTTGCATTGCTATTGGTCGGTGGTGTGAAATTGCGTCAATCCTCTGAGGTTGTCCTCCCATAGAAGTGAATGGGATCTTCACGCAAACCGGGCGGAAGATCTTCAAAGTGAAAAATAAAATGATCCCGCGGACAAGCTCCCGCGAATAAAGCGATGAGAAATTTAGTTTCGCGTTTGGTGGAAATTTGCATTTACACTGACATATGCCTTGTATTCACCATGATAATTTGACCATTAAAATCACGAGAGTGGAATTTATTGAGCTATGACAACTGTACCTTATCTTGAAATGATAGTGCTCTAAGTATGCACCTTTTTATGTAATTTGCTTTAATATTGTTGACATAAGGAACAAGAATGCATGAAGAAGAATAGTATAAGCCCAGGGCCTCATTTCCCAATAATGACCGACTGTAGGACCACTAACAGGGTTCTCTCAGTGCAATCGTACGAAAGTTCTTCATTCTTTACACGCATCTCCCAAAGCAGCACTTAGAATGGCCGTGCAGTACGTCTTAACTTCGCTGTAGCGCTGTCCACTTCAATGGTGCTAAGAAGTTCGATGAATTGATTTTAGAAGGCTACATTCACCGATTTAACTGTGGACCAATATAAGCCATTTAGTCAACATACATAATATACTAAGCATTAATTAAATATATTACAGAATAGCAACCTATTAGCCAATATAAAGCAGTTGGGGAACGATTTGCTGAAAATATGGGAAGCACAAAAAAAAAATCTCTGAACTGTGATTAGCCTTGACCAGTGGTATTAATCACTTGTAGATCTATTAGTATTTCTGAGAACATTTGCGATTACAATGCTTTTCAGAAACACTTCACTACATAAGATGCTTTGTAAGACAGATTCTGTGATTCTCTTAAAGGTGCACTATGCAAGTTTGTTTACTTTCTGCGCGATTATATTTTTGTCTCAATTCGCCGACATCTCTCCACGATCCGCTAGCTGCCTGCCTCTAAATTCACTGTAAAAAAAACCCGGGGTCTGGAGACCACACAGGCGTCACAAACTGCAAATAAGCACAAGGGGCACAGCCTGTGCCCCATAACATACCAAACCGTCCTGGCCAATTACCGACAAGAGTTGACAGTTATGGAAGCATGGGAAGGAGGGAACTATGGGAGGGAGGGGCGGGCTACCTCTGTTTTGTTTGAGTTCGAATGTCAACAGAATTGAAAGTAAACAAACTTGTATAGTGCACCTTTAAGGAAACTCATTGAAAATCCTAAAGCAGGTCAAATTATACCTCTAGAGCTAAGGGTATACTAAACATGATAAAAGTACTTTTACACCACCACCTAAGCCCAGAAAAGAAATATAATCAATAAAAGTCACTCTCTCATTCACCCTCAGCAAGTCTCAAATTGGCAATGAAACTGCTTAATTTTGATGACGTCACAAGTTGCACAATTCATAGGGTACAGCCCAGATAGAACACGGTGCTTACGCCGTCCCTCACCCCTCGTACTGTTTATGCATCGGAATTTTGACTTTCGTCGCATAATGCGCATCAATTTGTGTCATCTATGTACATTTCACAGTGCCGAAGTATTCTTGGAAACAATTATGCCGACAAAATAAGGCTACAGTTTGCGAACACCGTCATACTCGCTAGCGAGCTATTTGGCTACCTAGCTAGCAAGCTAAGGTGATATCGAACTCTATAATGTTATAGCTGGCACACCAGTGTATTTAGCTAGATTGCCAACTGGCCATTGATCTAAAAAGGATAGCACACCGATAGCTTGTATTTAGCTAGCTCGCTAGAATGATTATTCACTCTTGAAATTGATGCGGGGGCGAAGTGCTACGAAGCGCTACAAGAGGGACCGCCCGGCTCTCTGAACGGACAGTTCGTGGCAAACTATTCCATCAATCTGGGTATGGCTGAACCAAATTAAAAACTACAATTCCCATGATCCACATTGATTCAGAAAGCAGCCAGCACCTTGCTACACTTTATAGCTGTATCAAGCGAGGCTTCCAAAGAAAGACGACGTAGTGAGATAAGCCAGTAGTATTCAACTGTATAATGGATTTATTTAGCTTGCCAAGCTTGTTCAGAAGTTATGACGCTAGCGCTAAGTTAAATGAACCGCTACGTTGGCGTGCAATGTAGCCTTTCCACCATTTTGATTTTGCACCGCATTCAATATGCAGAATGTTAGAAGCGTTTCAAGAGTTCGCATATTGAACGATACGTTTGCTCGTGACGCTACCTAACAGAGGTGAACAGCTCCAGGGGGTGACTCGCCGTGAAATCAAAATCGAGCAAAAGTATTGTTCAACATGTGAACTCTTGAAACGCTTCTTAACATTCTGCGTATTGAATGCACCTGGGCTACGCAGCACAACTTGTGACGTCACTCGAAATCGGGCCGATTTCAGAGCGAAATCTAGGTGATCTGAGTAGCATTATTTTCTAGCTTTCCTTCAGATTTTTCCACTATTAGGAGTAATTTCTGACGAAGAAATGTGAATATTCATACAACTTATGAGTTTTTCTGTGTATTCAACTAAAATATGACCAAGTTGAAAATCAATATATTTCCAGTTTAACCTTAAGAAGCTTTTGGGAAACAAGGCCCAGTTTAGCGAGTAAAGTGTGCCAAGTTTCTATTGCTTTGACTAATGCCATAATTTCTTCCATCAGACTATTGATTTATTTTGGCTAAGAAATGGAGTGATATTTTTACTTTTCCTTATGGTCATAAAAGAAGGAAATAATATTTTGATAATAGTGTTTGCTCTATAATTCCTTTTCAAATATGCAGCAAAAATAGCCATTGACTTACAAACCGATGGTTATTCTTGTGTTTTTATTTATTTGTAATAAGTGTAGTTTGTATGTACTACATCAGAGAGGGCTAATATGACGGGAATGCAAGGATCTATAGTTACTCTTAAAAGTACACGGTTCGTTGCAGGCAAAGCCAGTTGCTCCCTTTGCCACTGTGAGGCTTGTTCGCTGTCCAAGCTTGAACCTTTAAATCAGGACCATTTCCATTTAACATCGTTATTATCGCTTCCAAAGGTGTTTGACCTTGCTGTTTCTTTGTCCTAAATATACCTTTGAATTACAAATGTTCCTTTAATGTTCTCTCTCCTCTCTTCAGTTTAATACCATGGTGGACTCTGTGAAGCCAGTGCAGGTGAAGAATGGCTGGCATGGGCTGGCATGGGACGTTACCACAAGTGACGGAGTCAGCCAGACCAGCAGCATCACTGAACGCTTTGATGCTGTCATGGTTTGCAATGGGTCAGTACAACATACTGAAGAGTATCATCAGCTCGTGCATCCATTTAACCACTAAAAATCTAACTTTTCACATAAGTAGGTCCAAAGTCAGGAAAAGCATTTTTTCACATTATAAAACGATGTTGAACATATATTATGCACCTGCTGGTTAAAGTACTTCATGAAAGCTACATCATACTTACATTGAGCGAAATATTCAAACCCAGGAAGTGATGTTTTTATGGCTGCACCGTTAAATTAAATGGAAAGCATCTAGAGATTGAACGTAATATCATACATATTTCCCTGTGATTCAGCAGGACATATTTTCGATCGTTGGAAACCTTGGGATCTCCTCTAGAATTTAAAGGGGAACTCAAGGATAATGCATAATGCTGTTTTATACAAACATAATTGGCAAATAAATGTTGTAAAATAAAAAAAAAATGTGGAATTTTTGTTTTCAAAGACTAGATAAATGAGGTTTTATTCCCCCTAATTAGCTGTCGTCTGCTACAACGGTCGCGTGATAATGACGAAACGTCGCCCTTCGCCCAGAGGTATGCGCTGTTATTGTGTTGGATAGGGTGATTGTCCCAGTCCATTATTTTATGACAAAAGATTGTTCAATATGGCCCATTGGCTAACTGCACAAGATGGTGTTGAGTACTTTCTGAAATACGCAGGGTTGTTTGTTTTCTTCTGTTACTTATCTGCCTATATCAGATGCTGAGCAGATGACAGGCATATCATCCGAGAAATGTGATTTTAACTATCGCCGATATTCCAGGGCCAGATTTTCTGTTTCGGTTTCATATTGAATTTACTTTGACATTTTCTGATGCAACTACCTAGCTAGTACTGCCAAATCGTTATGGTTTTCTTAGATGTGCTCAGCTAACTATAGCTTCAGACGTGATGGTCGTGAGAGTGCAACTGACGCCGAGTGGGAAGGTAAACGAAGTATCGGCAATATTAAAATATGCGTCGATCGCATGTTAGATTTATGAAACGGCATTTCGACGTTATGGAATATTTACACATTAATTACCAGATATTTTCACATTTGTAGTCTGTCGCTTAAAGCCAGTTCATCACTCATCAGAGATAACGGCTGGAAGTGTGATGCTAGTTAAAAACCCTCTCGTTTCTCGGTGGAGCAGCTGATGTCTCATTAAGAGTGCCAACGAACAAACATCAGTCACAGGTAATCGACTCAAATCTCGCGGTTAATTAAGCCAAATCCTGGGAATATCGGCGATAGCTTAAAATCACATTTCCGGGATGATATACCTGTCATCTGCTCAGCATCTGATATTGACTGATAAGTAACAGAAGCAAACCGTTAATATTGAAGCAACCCTGCGTAATTCAGAAAGTACTCAACGCTATCTTGTGCAACTAGCCAATGGGCCATTTTGAACGATCATTTGTCATCAAATAATGGACTGGGACAATCACACTATCCAACACAATAACAGCGCATACCTCTGGGCGAAGGGCGACATTTCGTCATTATCACGCTATCATTGTAGCAGACAACAGCTAATTAGGGGGAATAAAACCTCATTTATCTAGTCTTTGAAAACAAAAATTCCACATTTTTGTATTTTACAACATTTATTGACTAATTATGTTCGTATAAAAAGCATTATGCATTATCCTTGAGTTACCCTTTAAGATAAACCTGAAGTTCCAAAGGCTTGAATACAACAGCCGCATTTAATGGACCCAGATATGCGTTCATATGTTTTAAGGTGTTAAACGTTGTGTCTGAGGTCTGCTATTTTCCTCGTATTGATTTTTATTATGTTTCATATTTGCTGCACCGAATATCTTAACAATGAAATTTGTTGTTGCATTTATCCATTTTGCTTCCAGGTTAAATTGTGTTGCTGGTCTAGATTAAAGAGGTACCTGCCAAACATCCTTTACTACTGTGTTTTTGTGTACCTTGTACTAAGTCCTGCGGAGCACAATGATATATCACCAATTATCCAGGTGCATAACAAATTTGTTCAGATTTGGCATGTGTCCTCAGAACATGACCTTATGATGAAGATCTCACATACTCCTTTAACCTGACCTTCACAATTTATTTTATCTTCCAGAAGAGGCTATCAATGTCTCTCTTTTTCTGCAATCAGGCAAGAAGACATGTTGATCAGTAACCTTTGCTCTAAAATTCCTTTATCACTGTGTTCTTTTTTTGGAATTTAACCATCACATGTCAAGGTCTCCTTTGTCAGTAGCCAGTGAAAGATTTTTCCTCTGAAGAATATCGACTCATTCTATAAGTGGTGACTTGAGAGAAAAGACAGCAGTTGTTAAATGTTCTGCTTTTAATGCAATGTGCATGCCTTACAGACATTTTTATGACCCCTACTTCCCACCGATCTCTGGTTTGAGCAACTTCCCAGGTGAGGCAACCTTCTGTAATGCTCGGGGTGCAGATAAGTGTGAAGCTGCAAAACAAACGAACTTGTCAATGAGAATGGAGAGTTGCTGTGGTTGGTGGCTGTACCTTACTAGTTTAAACATTATCATCATGTGACAACTCCAGTTTTGGAAATGGGATTGATTTATATCAGAATGTAATGATACTGAAAATTACAACCCCAATTCCAAAAAAGTTGGGATTCTGTGGAAAATGTAAATAAAAACAATGCAATGATTTGCAAATCTCATAAACCCACATTTTATTCACAATAGGACATAGAAAACATATCAGGTGTTGAAAGTGAGACATTTCACCATTTCATGAAAAATATTAGCTCATTTTGAATTTAATGGAGGCAACACATCTCAAAAAAGTTGGGACAGGGCAATGTTTACTATTGTGTAGCAACCCCTCTTCTTTTAACAACAGTCTATAAACGTCTGGGAAGTGAGGAAACCAATTGCTGGAGTTTTGGGAGAGCAATGTTGTCCCACTTTTGTCTGATGTAGGATTCTTGCTGCTCAACAGTCCTGGGTCTTCTTTACTGGATTTTTCATTTTATGATGTGCCAAATGTTTTTTTTTGGTGGAAAGTCCAAACTACAGGCAGGTTAGTTCAGCACCAGGACTCTTTTACTGCGAAGCCATGCTATTCTATTGGATGCAATATGTGGTTTAGCATTGTCCTGCTGAAATTTGCAAACAAGGTTCTCACCAGGATTTTTTAGGAGAGTAATGGGAGGGGCAAGTCACCTTAAATAGCTGGGAGTTCGGGGGCGGTGCCCTGTTGGGGGGTCCAGGAGGGCAAAGCCCCCCTGAAGCTTTTGCATTATGGGTTATAAATGGCACATCTTTGGCAGTCTGAATATGCTTAATAGCTCTGGAATTAACTTCATAAGACCATGACATTTTTACCTTTTTGACACCATGTTTCCAAAATATTGGTAAATCAGGTACTTAAGGTACCAGGCTGAATTGGATAGGAACAATCCTTAAATACGCAATATATTTGTGTGGTAGTCTTAACAACATTTTGTGTGACCTAGGAGAAATCCTCTTTAAAGCCATTTTTACCGGTAATATTTTGGTCTTTGTGCATTTCATAATTGTAAGAAACACTGCAGTTTTTTCAATTAAGATATTATTTGTTTGGTTAAGCTGCTCTAAACGGAATATTCCCAATGAAAATAATGCATTTAGGAAATCAAAATTTCTTATGCAAATGATGTTTCTTTCTAGCATCGGTATGGCAGACATTTCAGTGCCTACATGCTTGAAACAAACACATAAACAATTTTCTTTCCCAGTCCTCGCTGTAATAATTGTAGAAATTGTTTTTTCTCTGCAGTTATGGCTAGCCTTGTTAAATTTCACAGGCTGTTTATGTGTATTTAGCAGCATACTATTCTATAGGGCTTTTACCTTCTCTTACTAGAACTCCCTAAATACTCATCAGTGAGTGCCTGCTTTTGCTGAATTTCATTTTCTGTTAAAAGTAACTCTATTTTATACTCTTATTGCAGAGAAATTTTTGTGGTGCAGGGTGTGTCTTAAATTGCAAATAACTCTGATCTATCCAGAGTAGTTTCGCCAATGTTTTTGCCGACATTCAGTTTATAGTGCGTTGCCATTCATTTTGATTATAGTAAAACATAAATTTAATCGTATACAGATCCACAAGTATTTTTCTTGACTTTTCAGCCTGTTTTTTAGATATCGTGTTTCACCAGCACTGACAGCTCCCTGGAATAAATATTGTCAGTGAACAGATTCCAAATGCAAATAGCCCAGTTTGAATCAACTGTACCTTTTTTATGTGCTAACTTGTAAATGAAGTGATTAGGGAATAACTCATACCTAGCCATGCAAAAGCTGTGTAGCCATTTGACCAATTGCTTTTGGTCCCTTAAAAAGCAAGGGACCTTGAAAAAATAGTGCTGTAATTCCTACAGTGTCCGCACAATTTGGATATAAATGCCTTCAATGCTGAGTGCACGCTGATTATTTAATTTAAACTCCAATGTGCTGTTGCAGACAGTGAAATTGACAATAACTTTTTCAATGCCCAATTTCATATTTATAGCCCTGACTGTTGCGTAAACTGTTCAACTCATTAGTCAATTTGCAGCATTTTGTTATGATCCAGACAAGGAACCAGAGGCAGATTCAGAGCTTAATCCAATCGGGTGTTTATTGATAGGAATACAGTAATAACTGCTGGGATGGCTGCAGCCCAGAACAGGGGAGGGACAGTTCAGCTTAGGTGCTTTTGACTGGTGAGGGAAATATGCATGTCTGCACCTGGCCAGGGGCGTCCTGCGGCGGAAGCTGGGTGGTCTAACCCTCGCTAAAGCAGGACTGCACGTCGCTCTGGATTAGAGCGTCTGCTAAGAACCTGTAATGTAATGTAATGTAATGACTGCTAATGATCTGCGCCCGTGTTCACAAAGCATCTTATCTTACCGCTAGGAGTACTCCTAAGTCGCGCTTAAACATTTTATGTAGGAGTAAAATCTTAAAAGTTATTCACAAAGCCGCTGAGAGCTACTTTTAGTTAAGAAAACTGGTAACTCCTAGACTAGGAGTAGCTCTGAGATAGGTGGGAGTAAATCTCCGTTGCTATGCATGACGTCAATTCTCATGCATGAGGCTTGGGACAATGAGCACGGTGATTGGTTGTTTGGTGACAGGGCAGCCCATTGAAAAAAATATCCCACATACAACCCATGGAGGAAAAAATGAGGAAATAGTCCAAGCGGCTGGTTTGTCCTATAAAATAACAAGTAGACGTGGTCAACAACATCCCCCGCCAAAATGCCTTCTTTAAAGATACTATGAACAGAGGCTCCCAAAAATGCCACAAGGGCAATAACTGTGGGAAAAATAATCGCGCGCATCTCATTTTCGAACTCCATCAAGGCCTTTATGGTCTGAAGCTACACACCAAATTTGGTTGTCCTATCTCTAATAGTTTCTGAGAAAAGCTGTCCCCTTTATCTCGGACGGACGGACGGACGCACGAACGGACGGATGGACGGAGCTCAAACCTATATCCCCCTCACACTTCGTTGCGGGGGATAATAACATGTTGAGCACTCCTGAAAATGCACTATGCGCAGTCCCCACACATCACGCTCTAGGCAAATAAACATACATAGGAAAGAGATAGTTGTAAAAACGCCAATAGCATAAAAGGAGGACGTGAAAGCCCAACTGGAGCCACGACCAGTCACTGCTGCTGGCCCAGTTGGTGCCGGATCGCAAGCATGTAATCAAAGGGAAATTTGGCTCGGGGGTGAACAGCAAATCCAAGCGAGGTGCGTTGGATAATATTAGCCTACAGATCAATGCTGCATCCCCCCGGTGTCTCGGACAGCAGATGACTGCGAGAAGCGGTGGTATGGGCTGCAAACACAGGGGAGGTCCGAGATTGCAGCCTATAAACGGGCTATCGTTCAAACAGGAAAGCATACTAAGCTTGGTTTGTATTTTATAGCCTACAATTTAAATATGCATACAAAATATGACATAGGCTGGTATTATTATGATGATCTATTAAATGTAACCCTCGCTCAATAGCCTAATAAAATAATTCATGCATAGCAGGAGGAGGTACAGCACCAAAGCCACTGTCCTTGAGCAAGTGGCATCCCGCAGGCACATAATGCCTGTCAAATAATTGGCATAAGCTGCTTTCCATTAAAATACGAGTCGTGCGTGGATCCTGGCCATTTCGCAACAATGTCCAAAATATTGTATTCGGCATCAAATACTATCTGGGTGTTGATGGAATGAACTTTTTTCTATTTACAAATACCTCCTCATCTTGGATCGGAGAAATAATTTGAATATGGGTCTCGTCAATAGCATCGATGATACCGGGCATACCTGAGATGTGCATGAATTCAAGTTTGATTCTGTGTTGTTGGTGAATGTCTATTGGAAACCAGATAAACTGTCGGATGATATGAGGTTCACAGAGTGCATTGATTGTTTGTTGAATTGAGCGACTGACAGATGATTGTGAAATCCCTAAATTGTCCGCATTGCAAAGTTGCATTTTTCCGGTGGCCAAGTAACAAAGTGTGTCAAACATTTTATATCGGGGCTTATTGGGTTGTTTCTCATGGTTGGAGACGTAATTCTCACCCTCACCAAGTCAACAACAAATAAGATCCCTTCACGGTCCATCTGATATCTATTCAACAACTGCGCATCATTCTGAATTTCCAAGTCATTCCGTCTTTCAACAGCAGCAGCCATTTTCCGATTCTTTGTGAATTAGGTTTTAGTGAGTTAGGAGTCCTCTTGACTACTTTTAAGCTCTACCAGACTTAGGAGCTACTTTTAGGCCTAAAATGCTTTGTGAATAACACTTAGTAAAAATAATTAGGAGTCCTAAATTTGCGACTGACACGCCCATTTTTTTTAGGAGTTTCTCCTAAATCCGCCAGTTAGGACCTACTTTTAGCGCCAAGATGCTTTGTGAAAACGGGCCCAGGTCCGTAGGCTTTAGCTGGAATGCAGTTCCAATCCAGGAGGCCGATGAAGGCTTGGGAGGTGTTCCTAATAAACTGATCAGGGGAGTAGACTCAAACAGAACGCGGTCCCAATTCTGAAGACTGATAAGAAGGCTTGGAAGTTTGTTCCGATTGATTAGACTAATTAGATTAATTATTAGAGGAATAATTATGTGCTTCACTACTGTAAAGGTTACAATATATTCAGAAGAGGGTTTCATAATAACTAGCGGACATCAACTGACTGGTTGCTTAGAGCAATAGAGCATGATGATCCAGCGACTGTGCTTGCCAGAACTGAGGCTTATATACACTGCAAAGACACAAAGGGAACTGGGAGCACAATAGATTACACCTGGGTAAGGGGAAGCATGCAAGGCAAAAAATCAATTAAGGAGACAAAACCTCTTAACGACATGGAGGTTGCTGGAAAGGGGGAGGAGACACTCAGGAAGAGACAGCGGTTGTGAGAGCATTATATTACCTACATGCGCAGACGATTAAAGCCAGGTGTTATATTAAGGGGACAGTATTACAGATTGGTTTGTGTTACCTCTGAAACAGCAGGCTCCTGCTATCTTGAATTTGTGGGTTCTTTAACCTCAACCCCTCAGGGCTCCCTTGAAAACGAGATTCCAATCTCAACGGGACTTCCCTGGTTAAATGAAGGTTAAATAAATAAATAAAATTTATGAAATTAAAAAAAAACTTGAAGGCAGTTAAAACTGGTGAATGCAGTTTTGAAAATGCACAAATTTGAAAATACAGCCCCCCCCTCCCTCAGCTACGGTAAGCAGAAGGCTAAACTTATCAGCAATATTCAGCATAGACACTCATTGCCTGCTTTCACTATCCACTAATACACATCTGCATATTACGGGAAAATAAAGTAACCTGAGGCCACTACAACTGAATCCCACCTGAGGCCAATGCGATCGTGCAGATGTCTCCATCTCTGAAACAGTAAGCCAATGTTAACACGCGTTTTCATCTATTTACTGTCAGGTGCTCCTTCAGACTCTTATTTTTATGATTCCATCTTCCTGTTGTTTCGGTGCCTTGCAGAGCAGGCAGTTGTTTCCAATTCATGAAAAGTGACTTTTTTTGTGTTTTCCGTCGCTGAATCCGGCTTTCCCCAAAGGGACGAGCGTGCACATTTGCATTTGTAGAACAGCCAATAGGAATTGACCTGTGATTGGCTAAAGTCTCCCATCCCATTAGTCCCCTTTAGTCCTAGACCACTTGAGTTACAAAAGGTCATCCTGAAAGGTTATAATGGATTTTTTTTTTTTTTTTTTTTTTTTTTTTTTTTTGACACCAAAAAAAAACTGCATACTTCAGTTTTTAAGATTTAATCAGTTACAGTATAATTGGGGTGATGGGCAATAACTGTACTTTATATGCAGGAACCATGATGCACAGCCATGACTACCGTAGTGCCGAGTCTTTCTGTGGGAAGTCTGTGGTGCTGCTGGGAGCTGGGTTGTCTGGGCTTGACATCGTCATGGAGCTGTCCAGCGTCAATGCAAAGGTCTCTGTCCTCGCATCTACCAGTGTAGCTCTTGGTTGCAGATCTCCTGCGTCACGTTTTCTGTCCAGCTCCTTACACTTTGTTTGTGTTTGTCATCCTTGTGTCACTTCCTCCGCCATCCCTCAAGGTGATTCTGAGCCACGGGCAGCGCCCTCTCACCTGTGCCCTTCCCAAAGGGGTCACTCAGGCACCGCCAGTGGAGCAGGTTCTCGAAGACGGGAAGCTGCAGTTTGAGAACGGGGAGCAGGCTGAGCCAGATATCTTCCTTTTCTGCACCGGCTACAACTTCACCTTCCCTTTCCTGGATGCCGAGGTCGGGGTGCGGGTTCAAGAGCACCTGGTCTCCCCGCTCTACAAGTTCCTGCTCCCCCCGGCATATCCTTCCCTCTCCATTGTGGGCATCTGTAGAGCTGTCTGTCCCTTCCCGCACTTCAACTGCCAGGTAAGGGAGAGGTGCCAACTGTCAGAACTTTAGACAGCAAATAAACATATTTGGGGGGGCATGGCGGTGTAGTGCGTGGTGCTGCTCCTACTCAGCAGGAAGGTTATGGGATGTTCACCACGTGTTCACATGGGTTTCCTCCTGGTACAATTGAATTCATGGGTTAAAGCATCAAATAATTTGTTGAATGAATGTTTTCAATATAGTGGTGGGTGAATCGACTTTTCAGATCAGTGCTAGTTGCAATTAGTTGCAGTTTTAATGATGTGCCAGAAGTAAGGCTGTACAATAATCAGAAAAGCAGAGAAGTAATCCTGCACAGCCCACCACCAGACAGGTTGTTAATTGTAGCCCCTGAACGAAGTCGAGCGGCTACTATGGATTCACGTGTGTCGTCTCCACTGCTGCGTCCGTAGACACTTTCTTGTGGATGCTCTACAAACTGTAATTTTGACTGAATAGTTTCATATTTGGTCTGGACATGTATTATACTTCGCTTATGACACCTATCAACTTTGGTTGCTATGGCGACAGTATTGGCCGAATAATATGAAAATTAGTGGCAAAACAGGGATTTCCTTGTGGACGCAGTACAGGCTGCAATTTTTGACAGATTATTTTCTTATTTGGTATGGACATGTGTTACACTTCACTTATGACACCTACTGATTTTGGTCGCCATGGCGATAACATTGGTCGAATAATATGCAAATTTGTGCTGAAAATACACTCTTCTTTGTGGACGCTGTTCAGGCTGTACTTTTTGACCGATTACTTTCATATTTGTTATAGACATGCGTTATACTTCACTTATGACAACTATTGATTTTTGTTGCCATGGCGACACTTTGGGTGGAATTATATGCAACTTAGTGGCAAAACATAGAGATTTCCTTTTGGATACACTACAGGCTACAATTTTTCACCAATATACTTTCATATTTGGTATGGACATGTGTTACACTCATGACACCTATCGATTTTGGTTGCCATGGCAACAGTATTGGTCAAGTAATATGCAAATTAGTGGCAAAACATAGAGATTTCCTTGTAGACACCGTACAGGCTGCAATTCTTGACCGATTACTGTCATATTAGGTACGGACATGTGTTATACTTCACTTATGACATATATCGATTTTGGTTGCCATGGTTACACTATTGGCCGAATAATGTGCAAAAAAGGGGAGAAGCGAGCTTTCGGGGACTACACCCATGCGGTCGCGCCTGACTGGGCTGTCTAGTCATTTAAGAAGTTTGGATCAATCTGTAAGCTTTTGACAGATTAAATTTACATTAAAAATATGTCTATGTGAGATGGTTCTGTAGCATATTGAGTGAAAAAAAAACAAATAGGATGTATAGTAGTTTAAAGCGCAAGATAAAATGTTATAATTATTTTTTTTTGCCAAATTTACTTTAGATTTTAATCAGTGTGTAAAAATCACATTACAATGCTAAGGAAAGGTTTACACTTTTCACCTTGTTTTGTTTCCTTATTAGGTCAGGCAGCTGCCATTTTTTATCTGTTTCTGATATGTTGGGAACGTGTCTTCTTGACATGCGAAAAATACTTGTGGCATGCCTCAAGGGTCTGTTCTTGGCCCTTCGCTCTTCTGCATTTCATGTTACCTCTGGGTCATGTTAATCATAACTCTAATGATTCCTTCCATTTTTATGCCGAAGATGTTCACATCTATTTGTCCGTAAATCTGTCAGACCTCACCTCTGTTACATCACTCACAATGTGTCTTGAAGCCATAAGGTCATGGATGTCTTGTAATTTCCTCATGTTAAATAATGATAAAACTGAACTGATGGCGTTTTCACCCAAATAGCACAGGGGATGTGTTCACAAAACCTTAGCTTCCAAGGGTCTGCAGTGTACCCATGAGGCTCAAAATCTGGGAGTGGTCTTTGATTCAGACTTATCCTTATCCAAACATTTTAGTAACGTCATCAAATAGGCTATTGATCAAATTAGGAGCATTGCCAGAATTATATCTTTTCTTTCATTTCATGATGCACAGACTGTGGTTCAAGCTTTTGTCTCCAGCCACTTAACTTCCTGCAACTCATTATTTGCCAGTCTGCCCCAGAAATCTATCAACCGTTTACAACTTGTACAAAATACAGCAGCCTAAGTTCTTACTGGAAAGAATGAGCACATTTCCTCAGTGCTTACCTCACTGCATTGGTTCCCAGTGGTGTTTAGAATTGTTTTTTTTTTTTTTTAATTTTATTGCATGTTTTTAAATCACTGAGGGGCCTTGCACCTTTATATATTATTGAACTGCTTACCCCTTAAAACCCGTCTTGTTCTCACAAATCTGCTGATCAGCTGTTGCTTTCAGTGCCAGGGGCTGGTGACAGAGAGTAATTGGGCCTTTGCTGTGAGGGTGCCACAGTTACGGAATAATCTTCCACTGGAAGTTAGACAAACACTACTTCAGTGTCCTCTTTTAAAACTCTTCTAAAAACCCACTTATATAAAATGGCTTTTAATTATTGTTTTTCCTTTGCTTTATGCTTGTATTAAAGATCTGTATTGAACCTATTGCAATTGCGTATTTCTTGTTTTTATGTCTTTGAAGCACTTTGTAAACTTGTTTTTGAAAAGTGTTACATAAATAAATTTTATTATTATTATTATTATTATTATTATGCTCCACTGGCCAAAACGATTTGGCCCTTGTCAAAGTCGCTCAGGTCCCATGTCTCCCACATCCAACAAGTTGACTATGAGAACCAACTGTTCTCTTACTAAGATCTGTCTGCAGAAATTGACATTCATCATTGTAACAAGATAATCAAGCTTTTACTTCATCATTACTTATCTATATCTTATGTGTCTTATTACATCATTACTCATCTATCAGCTGTTTTAGTGTTTTGGCTCATCAATGTATGTGCAACCGTTCAAAGTTTCTTGCCAAAACAAATGAGTGGAAATACTCTGGGCTGTGGGGGAGTAGTGTTAACAAAGTTCAGTAAATGCCAAATGGATGAATATGAATATGTGGAATAAAAACCCTTGACCTGTGCCATGTTTTATGGAGATACTTTTAACACAGCTGTACATTTGCTGAGCCAAAGTTAATCATTGCTATGCACTGTATGACCTTTCTCCTCATCAGAACTGTTGAAAAAGTATAACATATGACAAAATATAATATATAACAGTTGAAAACAATGTAAATAAGGTCAAATTCCTCTCACCCCCAGCCCCAACCTCAGATATGTTTGGTTGCAAATTCCTGCCCAAAAAAACTGATTAAGTGCATTAAAAAAAGAATGCAATGGGTGTGACAAAACAAAGTTAGTGGCTGTTCAGCAATGCTTACATTTGCCATTTAGTGAATGATGTCTCTTGCCCCTTAACTTCTCTTGGCAGCCTACATGCGAAGAACTCACATTAAAGGATGGTTTACGTTCTATGTGAGAAGGTGATGTGATCCTCAAATTATGTTTTTCGATTCACAGTGGTGCTGTCTTCCTTCCCAAGCTTATGTATATATAGGTGCACTGCATGTAGTGGGTTATTCACAGCTGTTCTCAAGCCAATAAATGTTGCGTGAATGTATGCTGTAACTGTATTTTTCACTTCCTCTTTAATACCTTATTGAGTTTCTGCTTCCAACATGTACTGTTGTGCTATTTGTCAATAAATTGTGCTTTTTGAACAAATTGTCTGATAGTTGAGGATTCACTCTCAGACTCGTGGCTTAGATAAAGTGTAGTTTGACGTTAATGATTGGTTGGGGCTCTTAAACTTGATATGGCTGCTGGCCTGCATTGTTGACCATGGATTTGCCTGATATCATGTGGTGTGAATAAAACTGGAAGGAATGAACTCGTTTCCAGGTTGTATAGAATGTGAAAAGAGCCTGAACCAAGCACTGCCCAGCTGTGGTACTAATTTCCCGAGAATGTGAGATGGAAACAAGAGCGAGGAAAAGAGTCCGAGCCTGTCTTCGACTTACATTTCTCATTTTGAAATACTTTGAACGAGTGAAAATCCGTGAATAAATCCTTTTGGTGAACTGAGTCAAATGATTAAAATCCCTGAACAGGGAAAAACACTCATACCCTACAATTCTGCCATTATTTCTCTTTCTTTCAGGCCCAGTTTGTCCTCTCTGTCCTGGATGGATCCTTCGCCCTGCCTTCCCGTGAAGAGATGGAGCAGGACGTGGAGAGCGATATAGGAACGAGGAGGGCGCGCGGCGTTGCCACTCGACATGTCTTAAAGTTGGACTCGGAGCAGTGGGCTTACAACAATGATCTAGCTCGGCTTGGGGGCTTCAAACCTCTGCCACCCTACTGGAGTAATTTGTATGACTCAAACAAGATATTCCGTGCTCGAGACATGCTCAACTACAAGACCTACCGCTATACTGTACTTAATGACAAGGAGTGGATGGTGCACAGTCAGCAGGGGGAGCCTATACAAAAGCCATTACCTTGTGCAACGTAATGAGAACAAGCATTATGTTGACATTCCTTACCTTACCAATCCTCTTTGTGCACGCTGCACATAAGGCCTCCACACTCTCTTTCCATTTGGTCCTGTCTTGTGCTTGAGCTTGGCTGCTGTCCAAGACGTTCACCTGAGGGTTTTTCTTTCCTTATCCATTGTCCTTCTCCATGTGGTTTTAGATCTACCAACTTTCCTTTGCCCTTCTGGCTGCTAAGTCAAAGCTGTCATGTTGTACCCTCTCAGCACGTGTCCAAGCCACTTCCGTTATGTTCTTTTCACCTCTACACTTATTTTCTGGGTTTATGAAATTGAAATTTCATTAATCTTGTGTCAATAACTTTTTTTTTTCTTCCGCCAGCCTTCCTGGGGGGATCCGCTGGAAGACTGCTTAAATTATAGAGTTTGCCAGTATGAAAGAGTTGTGGCTTTATCCAGTATGATCTGCGTATACCTATGTGCATATCCTCGCAGTTTGAATTTTAAATCATCCGATGGAATAGGTTCCCTTACGATTGAAGCATCATAGCATGCTCTGATGTGGGTCCATGGAGCGATCGCAATCACCATTCAGACACGTGTTTTTTAAACATCTTGAAAATAATCTGTCACATAGGCAGTTTTTTATTTTTAATTGTTTACTTGTGTGGGTGCTGCAGTTCGTCCTTTTGTTACATGTAACAAGCAGAGGGTACGCGCGTTATGCACTCAAAATACTCGTAATAATGCACCCTTAAAATAACAGTTAAAAACTGATTATTGACTTTAGACTAGGGTTTCATCAGTCAATCGCGCAAGAGCTTAAAGCGAACTCAAGATAGCAGCACGCCAGCAGATCGCCGGACCACACCTCATTTTTAGACCATTTTAGACCATGGGCGCTCAATGTGGCGCAAATGCATCCTCTATTTATGTAGCGTAGACGCTAGACGGAAAAATGGTACCTGCGTTGGTCTATAAGTAGCAATAACGCTTGCGCCCATGCTTTGCGCTGAGTGTAAGATAGGGCCCTCTGTCTTTATTTTATGAGCCAACATTTGCATTCATGTCACCAGTTATTATAACTGTATCATGTCTGTTAACCTTCTCCACTATTGCTTGTAACTGATCATAAAAGGTGTCCTTTGTTTCCTCTGTGACATCCATTGTTGGAGCATAGATGTGAGTGATTGTCAGTTTGATGAATAAAATCTAGCAGTGATGATTCTCTCATTCACAGGTCTCCATTCCATTAGAACCGGTTCGGCTAGCTTTGAAATCATAATTGCCACACCTTCACGATGAATCCCCTCTTCTCTACCAGTAAATATGATTGTTTCACCTGTAGCTAATCTCATTTTTCCAAAGCCGGTCCATTGGCATTCACTAAAACCAAGTACATGAATACCATAATCCTTCATCTCTTTTGCGACTTGTGCGGTTTTTCCAATGGGTACATGGTACGAACATTCCAGTTAACTACAGTGCTTAACAGATTTATTAGACCACCACCCAATGTAAGGTTTATGCCACAGCTGCACTAAATGAACAGTATTGGTAATTACCAAAATGATTTTTGTTTCTATAATGGTTAATCCACCAGTATGCGCAAGTTCTTTAATCAAAATTATATTTTTAATGCTAAAGTATAATCGTTGTTATCCATGAATTTTCAAATTTACTGTTTTACAAAAAAGCAGAAAAAAATACTTAAGCACATTATTATTTTTTGATTAAGATGCCAAATAACAGTTATTTACTTGCATTCCTGAACATAAAAATTAGTTTTAGTGGTTGAATACAAGAATGCAAGCTCTTATCAAAGCCAAAGCAGGCCAAGTTTTTTTGGTTTTTATGTTTGAATCAGGACTATTTAGTTGTTTCAGTTTGTTATTTGCCTAAGAAATGACAATAAGTAGTTTTTTAGTTTTAAACAAGTTTTTGACAGATTTCTAAAATATTTGTGTTTTCCTGTTTTTATGACAGGTGGTCTAATAAATTTGTTAAGCACTGTATGTTGATTGCTTGTTTGGGCTCGGTGAGTGACTCCATTGGTCGATGGGTTTCCTTTCGGCTTTGACCCACGGACACCATCGTGCTCTGTTCATTGAGAAACTTGATTTCCTCATCCTCTGGGACCTGGCAGGTCACTACTCCAAGACCTGGTTTTACATTGGTAGTGTTCACAGTAAGAGCGTTTCTGGCTAATGACCTATTCCCGTAAAAAAAAACATCTTATTACGGAAGTCAGAAATGCTCTATTATGTCGACATGCTGTTACACTTTCTGACTCGTGCATGGCTGCCTGTTGTGTGCATACCTGTGGAGAGTGATGGAAAGAGCATTTACCTCAGAAAAAATACAGTGAACACCCAGAATGCAATGTAATTATCCCCCGCTAACCGAAGTTGGCAGGGGATATTGAAATGGGCTCGCTCCGTGCGTGCGTGCGTTCGTCCGTGCGTCCGTCCCACTTCGTTTCCGGAGCAGAACTCAAAAACTACTGAACCTAGCTCTACAAAACTTCATGTGTGCAACAATCAACATGCTTAGATGTGCCTTTTAGGGTCCCTTCAAAGTAATACCAGTAGGCGGGGGATATAGCCGACTCTGTCTGCTTGTTTTATTTGAAAACCTACTGGGTCAAACGTGACACTCTGTGCAGGAGAAGTGAATGCTCTTTTCGCATATTTAGAGGATTAAATCTTTCCCTGTGTGAGTTTTTATTTTTTATCTTCATTATGCAACTTTGTTCTTTTCAGTGTAGCTTTAATTCCGGAAGAATTGAGAAAATGTGTAAATGTAAACAAAAACAGCAATTATTTGTCACATCCCACTCCCTTCTCAATTAGATTTGTCATGTTCTGCCCCAATGTTTGTTTCCCGCAATCTGTCTGTGTCGATTTCAGTTTGTCCTCTGAATTGATTTCAGTTATCGTCTTGTGGCTTCACCCCTCACTTTGTGCTCTCCTTCACCCTTAATCCTCACCGTTAATTGTTGTAGTCGTGTATTGAAGTTCGTGGTTTTATCTTCCCCTTTGACAGACTGTGCTGCGTCTTTCTTCAGCGTCGTGCCTGTGTACTTCCCTCCCTGCAATAATGCAGTTTCTTGTCATCTGCATGCTGTTTGACTCCACTCCGTCCTGAAAATAGAACAGTTGCAAATCCTTTTAAATCTGCATCCACTTGAAAAAAAGAGAGCTAAGACAAAATAAGTAATGACTTCTCTCATCAACTTTATTGTTTTCTGGAAATAATTGCTTTTTCAAAATGTGAGGTCTGTGACATGTGCTAATGAAGTTGAGACAGGTTACATAGAGGGGAACATGCACATCACCACTACCTTTCATAACGCTTAGAAGTTGTTTTGGAACTGATGACACTAACTGTCAAAGTTTCCATAGTGGAATTTGTTCCCCTTCTAGCCTGATATAGGATTTTAGTCGGTCAACAGTCCAGGGTCTTTGTTGTTGTATTTTGTGCTTTGTAATCTGCCACGTTTTCATGGGGAGATGGGTCCAGGCTTCAGGTAACCGGTACTCTGTGATTACAAGGCTCCACTGTGGTAATACGTGCTTAGTGTGGCTTGTTCTTAACCTGTTGGAATAAGCAGGGTGTTGCTTAAAATGACAAGAAGGCTCATGTGTGTGCACCCTTTTGCGTTAACTTTGCCGTTAGAGATGTGCAAGTTGCCAATGCAGAGTCAATAAAGTAATACAGCCCCAGACCATGACAGACGCTGGCTTTTGAATGCAATGCTGATAACAGTTGAGATGGTTGTTTTCCTCTTTGGCCTTATTCGCGTCTTTGCATTGACTTTGAATGTAATCTGTCTTGCAAAAAAATGTGTTTCGTTTCCAGTGTAAAAGCGGCTTAAGTCTATTATTCCAAAAACAAAGATTCCTCTGGGCCTTGTGCTCATCTGAAATTGGAAAGGAGTGCTTTAGTCTGAGGAGTCCATCTTTCAAAAGATTTTTTTGGGAAATAATGGACATCATATAAATGTTGGACCTCATCCAACATTTCTCTTCTTCTGTTGCTAGTGTACTGCAAGTTATTTTCTTGGTTTGTTCCCCTCCTTTTCTGTCTTTTCTTTTGTAATCCATCCAGTGTGTCCATATGTTTATTTACCACTAGGAGGAGCACTAACCTTAACAGGGCCTGGATCAGCGATTCTCAGTATGGGTCCTGGAGGCCCATGTGTTCGTTGGGTTAAGTTCTAAATGTAACTGCAATCACTGTTTTAAGCAGCTTTTAATTTTGTGTCCTTCTCATGTTTTTTTTATTACCCTTGGAAGCCACATTGTCCAAAATAGCTATACCTGTACAAGATGTAGGGAAAAAAGTGAGTTTTATCATTAAAAAAAAAAACAAAGTACACATTTTTAGCTGACTGAATTTAAAAACGTGGTGAGTCAATAGGGTCCTAATTAGGATGGTGAACATGTGACTCTTTTCCCTTTTACACAATACAGGTATGGCTTGTAATAATTTGCCTTGTCTTTTAATTTGATATTATATTGACAGCAGGCAGGCCAGTTCAGCACACGGACTCTTCTACTACGAAGCCATGCTGTTGTAAAAGCTGCAGTATGTGGTTTTGCATTGTCCTACATACACAAGGCCTTCCCTGGAATAGATGTTGTCTGGAGGGGAGCATATGTCGCTCTAAAACCTTTGTATACCTTTCAGCATTCATGGTGCTTTTTAAAACATGCAAGTGTCCCACACCATATGCACTAATGCATCCCCATACCATCAGAGATGCTGGCTTTTGAGCGGAACGCTGATAACAGGAAGCGTGGTCTTTCTCCTCTTTAGCCCGGAGGACACGACACCAGTGATTTCCAACAAGAATGTCAAATTTGGACTCATCTGACCACAGGACACTTTGCCACTTTGCTACAGTCCATTTTAAATGAGCCTTGGCCCACAGAACACGGCGGCACTTCGGGATCATGCTCAATAATGGCTTCATTTTTGCATGATAGAGTTTTAGGTGGCATCTGTGGATGGCACGGCGGACTGTGTTTACACACAGTGGTTTCTTGAAGTATTCCTGGGCCCATTTAGTAATGTCAATGACAGAATCATGCCGGTGAGTGATGCAGTGGTGTCTGAGGGCCCAAAGATCACAGGCATCCAGTAAAGGTCTTCGGCCTTGCCCCTTAGGCTTAGAGATTTTTCCAGTTTCTCTGAATCTTTTGATGATGTTATGCACTGTCGATGATGAGACCTTCAAAGCCTTTGCAATTTGACGTTGAGGAACATTGTTTTTAAAGTATTCCACAATTAATTTTTTTATGCAAGCCTTCATAGGTTGGAGAGCCTCTGGCCATCTTTACTTCTGAGAGACTCAGCCTCTCTAAGACATCCCTTTTATAGCCAATCATGTTGCACACCTGATGCCAGTTAACTTAATTACTTGCTAAATGTTCTTTCAGCTGATTTTCTTACATATTAATTGCTTTTTCAGCCCTTTTTTGCCTGTGTCCCAACTTTTTTGAGACCTGTTGCAGCCAGAAAATTTGAAATAAGGTCATTTTGTGGATAAAAATGTAAAATGTTTCAGTTTATTTGAAATGTTATCTATGTTCTGTTGTAAATAACATATTGGCTCATGTGATCTGAAAGTCATTGCATTTTGATGTTATTCACAATTTACACTTCATCCCAACTATTTCGGAATTGGGGTTGCATTTGAAAATATTGTCGATCGCATGGAAACAACAAAGTTAACTTTTAACTTAACTAGTTAACTTGACTAGTTAATTTCCAAATAGACATAAACTTAACTGATGAAATTTTAGTATTAACTAGTTAATCCAACAAGTTAATCGCCCCATGCCTGGAGAAAATGCATTTGACACCATTCATTAAATTAAACTAAACTGAACTACGCTTTCCGTGTGGTGGAAACATATTAGAACCTAGCATTGAGCAGCTGTATATCACTGCAATTAGCTACCATTAGCGATTTCCCATGACTCATATTATGCAGTTCGTAGAGGTCAGAGTTTCTTGCCTGTATTGATGAAGAGAACACACCGATCCACCTTTATCATTTTGTTTTGAGCTGGATAGGGTCGGCTGACGTGGAATTGTGAAAGCGACGTAGGTGAGACGTGAAAGTATCGTCTAATTCGCGGCCATGTCTTTGAAGACGACGTCCACTTAAAAGGCACCGCTGGGATTCGAACCCAGGATCTCCTGTTTACTAGACAGGCGCTTTAACCAACTAAGCCACGGCGCCATACAGTAAAACAGTGGCAGAATTAAGGTGAGAACATGGAAATATGGATCTGTCATTTTAAATTTTTTAAGAACATGACCAGTCAAGTCCGGACAAAATACAGATGAAACTGGCCTACTTTTTCACAGGAGGCGCTATTATTCATTACCATTCCAAGTATTCTTGAATTTATGGATGAAGATTTTTGTCTTGATGTCTCATTGAATTCACTCGGAGGCTGGAGCTTGTTCGAGTACTCATAATTACAGGATAGACTGCTCCTCCCATTGATTATGACTGCGAGCTAAAGTAGCCTACGTCACCAACAGAAATGGAAGTCGAAATCAAACTTTTACGGTTATAGGCCACTGAAATTGCCAGAAAAAGAATAAATATTTTTGGTGGAAATGGCTATTCAGTAGGGCTGTATTATGGAGAGCGAAATCTTTAATAATTATAGGCCCATACTGATTGCTATTATTGCCTATTAATAATGGAAAATCCGTCGCTTTATTGTGACCACTTTGAAATAGAATGACACGTAGTCTTTGTAAAACATTGCTGTAAAACAAGTACCAAAATGCAATATGGGCTATTGCTATTTAAACTGATGCAATTCGTATTTAAATGGATCCGGCTACTCCACCGAGCACCAGTTTTTCTCAGACAGTCGTTGCGTCAGTTCAGTTCGGCGAGCAGAGGCGAATGAGACCGTCTTCTGCGTTTATGAGCTGTCACCCGAATGCCAGAGTCATCGGTAATTTGTTGCATTGTTAACAAGCAAACGGACGACAGCCTATATTTCCTCTGATGATGGCTATTTTGTATATTTTGAATCTATTTTGATGCGGAAATCAACAGCTAATTAATGTCTCTTGTTATAATGAATGATTACTGTTAGACCTATGTGGTGAAGCAAAGACGCTAAAGGAAATAATGATGCAAACTAACTTCACAAATACATGCTTACAAACAACACTGCGAGCGTGCCATACCAAAAATATTTTTTTTAAAAAAAGTTAACGTAATCCAGCATCTTGTCTCATCAACAGACACCTTAACTTAACCAAATCTATGGAAATACATTGCAATCACTTTCAAATATATTTATTGATATGAAAAAGTTAGCTGAGCATGAAATTAGCTAATAACTATGGTATACATTACTGATGTAGTTAATGCGGATGGTATAGGTTATGTGTTTAATTACCCTATCAAACACGAACCAACCAGAATATTGTTAATTATAATAAGAATATTCCGGAGGGCTAACGTTAGCCGCCTCTCTCGATAATGTTTTCCATCATTGTCAGAAGGTGGCGCTAATCGTCTTTATATATTTGGACCTTTATCACTTAGGCTTCGCTAACGTTTGCCAGCAATATCTCTGTTCATATGTTCTGCACTACTTTTGGGTTAGAACCATCAGCGTTCATCAGAAATAATACATATGAACGTGTACAACAAAACAGACAGGATCTTTTGGGTGGCTGAAAAACTGCTTTTTTTGTGAGGTCCATACTCTCTGCTGAACTGCACAGAGTTTGAAGATGTTTTTTTTTTTTTTTTTTTTTTCAGTCAGGGAACTGCCGAGTCGGTAGTGATAGTGGTGACAGAAAATAATACAGCCTCTAACTTAGACGCGTGAATTTAAATCACTGAGCAACTCACGAGGCATTGTGGCATAAGGTCAAGTTTGCCTTGAACCCATGAATGCCGCTGCCGTATTCAAATCTGCCGAACTTCAGGCCTATTTTAAATTAATGTGGAGATCCTAAGGCTCCCAACCATCCAAATTATGTCCTGCTGAATTACAGGGAAATGTGTATAAAATGCTGTACAAGATGCAGGTATTTTTTCCAATTGATGTATTGCTTTGGCCATAAAAACGTGCCGTCGTTGAATATTTTTCCTTGAAAATAATAGATAAGTGTGATGTAGCTTCAGTGAGGCGCTGAAACCAGCATAATTTACAAAAATGATGGGTGTACACAATACAAATGTGACATTTTCCTACAATATAAAAATTCTCTCTTTTGAGAAAAAAATTCTCTCTTTGAATCTACTTAAGGGAACACTTAAGTGAATAGTTTGTGTTGAAGGGGTTTAGGATAGTTTCCTGACTCTTTTCAGCCATATTTAGTTTAGTCAGTTATAGTCAGTGCCAATAACTAATTAATTCAGTAATGGTCAGGGATAATAAATTGAATCTTGCCTGTTTGGACATTTACCATGAGATAATTTTACCCATCCTGGACCAATTGTTGCCTTTTATTTTCTGGAAGGATTTTTCAGCCAAAGGTGAAACAACACATACTGGTGTATGATGGGTCATAGTGGGCCTTGCCATGGCTGTCCCAAAGAAGTGGCACCAAAATCTGGCACCAATGCAAAATTTGAATGCTGTCACCCTGAGGTAATGACCCTCCCTTCTTTTATAGTTATCTTGGGATTTCCTTAGACTATGGAAGTTATTTCACAAACTGCGTCACATTAGATTTAAAGTCGCCATGGACAAATCTAGAATTGAGTCAGAATTACTTCAAGTCAGTGGCAGAATGTCTTTTTCTAAGAATAAAGTTATAGAAATAAGTGTTTAAGTCGAAGTACAAAATAAAAATGATCGGTAAGATTTTGTTTTTGCTGTGTGAGGCAGACAGCAGTGGTCTGTGAAGCCATTAAATGCAGGAGAAAGGAGAATTCTTTTCTCTAACGTTACCACTGAGAGAAACCGACGACGACCGTCAAGTCTAAGTTGATTAGGTTGGCTGCACTGCCCTCAAGATTTCTGGCGGCACTGATCTGTCTGGACTGTATCTGAGAGCTGTATGAAGACATGCAGAAATATGGACAAACTGAATGCCGAGCGCAGACAGAAGGCTGTGTTTGTATCTGTATATGTGTTTAACATTCAGCTTGAAAATGAGCAGTAACTCTATTTCATCATGTGACATCAGTGCAGACAGACCTCATGCCGTTAACATTGTGAATACCATGACAACACTATTTTATTTACTCATTCCTTCCACACTGCCCTCACCATTTTAATGGGTTTCCTCCCACATGATTGTCTAGTCCAGAACTATTCCTTCCTTTACCAAGTCATTTTTTAGTTCTATATCTGTGTTTGTAATGGATAATTTCAGTGGAGGTCCATGCAATTACTCAACTTCATTGATTTTTAAGAAACGGGGCATTTACTTTTTTGGTGAGGTAGATGAATTATGACTCTCCGTGAAAAGCAGCATTTGGTTTTTAGGCTGACTTTTACTGAAACACTGCTGAACTCATCATTAGTGATGCATATGTGACACCATTATCTGAAGAAATGTGTGGCTCAGAATTGCATGAAACTGGATCGCAATGCAAAAAAGTCCACAT
Organism: Gymnothorax javanicus; assembly: GCA_029692085.1. Lineage (NCBI taxonomy): Eukaryota > Metazoa > Chordata > Actinopteri > Anguilliformes > Muraenidae > Gymnothorax > Gymnothorax javanicus. The sequence goes on from CM056204.1 coordinate 16,765,845, forward strand.
CAGTCTACAGGGAGTCTAGAAAATTTGAATGTTGCATAAGAGCTGCACAGGGAACCTTGCACGGCTAAACATTCATTTTACAGCCTGGATTAATTAAGGAGGCAAATGTGGTGTAAGTCTCCATTTGAAATTGGGTAGGCTATAGTCATAATCTGACAAACACAACTGGCAACAATACTTTGGTAGCTGTGGTATGCAAATGATGCTTTAATGGCATGAAGAGGCTCATTGTGTAAATAAGTACAGCACAGCACAATCTGTCTGAACTATTGACACAATACTAAATGGTTTCTTGTTCTTTACTCATATTGTCTGCTGCTGGCATGTTGCAGCAAAACTTGCAAGTGGAGCTGACTTCAGAGCCAATGGGTGGAGCTTGACTTAGTCCAGCTCTGCCTCTCTGGACCTTGTGAATCTCCACCTCTTTTTTTGTATGAGTGCGTTGGCATGTGGCTGGAGCTGAGCTGAGGTGAGTCTGGATCAAGAGGTGGAGCTGGACTGGACTAAGCTCCACCCATTGACTCTGCAAGGAATAGCCTTTCAAAAACTGAGATTTAGCAGTTCAAGCAGTGCTTTTGAAATTTTCCTTTGTCCAGTTTTGATGCGTTTGTTGCCGGGTGTGCCTCACCTTCTCAGTTGCACATTGCATTTGCTGAACAGCTTTAATTTGAATGTCTGAGCCATTTTTTTCTTTGATTGGTTGGATCAGTCTGCCCATGCTCCCCTGACTTTTCATATAAATAAGGCAGCTTTGCTCACAGAATTGACAGTCATTGGATGCTCGGTTATCTGCCCCATTCTTAGTAATTTTACAGATTATGTAAAAATCCCAGCAGTGGCAGCTGGCAACAGGGGAAGCTCAAACCATCCCTTAAAAACATAGACTGTATAAAAAGATGGACGAAGCAACCATGACGTCACCCATTGGTTTCGGCATCGTATTTAGGAAGCCTCGATTTTGGTAATTTGAATAGCGCCATTTTGTCATTTTGAAACCGGATGTGATTCCTATTAGAGGAGAGCATGAATTGAATATCGAGGGAGGAGCGAGGGATGGATCTACGGGTGGATCTGACCGTATCAGACAAGGACCAGAGGATTGCCACGCCCCAAAAGCATATCTGGCTTTATCCTTTATTCTAGTCTATTTGGGACCATAATTTACGAAAATGAACATCATGATAGATCGAAGGAGACTTGAAACTGCGATAGATACCATAAAGTAATGTGGAAAATCATTATTGAAATAATAAATCAGGTGGGAAAGAAGGGTCATTTTCTCACAAACTTCAATAGCATTGAACTTTTTTCTGCAACCACCGACGTCGCCATCTGCTGGCCATTAAATAGAATGCAAATTTTAGAGATTTCTGCATTGGCCTCAGTTTTCAGACCCAGGTGCTGCGTCCATCTTTTATACAGTCTATGCTTAAAAACAATTATTGGTCATGACCTTTTTTACGTCTTTCATTTAAATTGAATTGAAATCCACCTTAACGGACGTGAAACTGATATACCTCCATTCACAAGGACTTCAATTTCGCGCAAGAATCTCTTACATACGCGTTGATTGAATAATTGCTGACTACAGCAGGGGAACATAAATATGCCACTAAAACTCACGCTGAATGCATGAGAATTGACAGGTATGTGTTATTAATGAAAACTGGCCACACCTGATAATGTTTAGAGTTTTCAGAGTTTCTGTAATGATAATTTAAATGAATGATTGAAAACAGGTTGTGACCAATCATTATTTTTAAGGGATGGGTTTGAGCTTCCCCTATTGCCAGTTCACGAGCCACTTCTGAATCCCAGGTAGGCAACAGTTTCTAAGATGATAGAAATACCTTATCAGATGTCAAGAACTATGTATACCATGGACACTTAGATCACAAATCTTGCACAATCTGGAGTGTAAAATTTTCCACTCAGGTGTCAAACTCTGGAAAATGAATCATGTTACTGCCATGATAGTTGCGTTACTTATCATAAGGTCAATGTGGTTTATAATTCATATTTATGACTATTGGTCTGCATAATGCTCACTCAGAGAACAGTTATTTGAAGTGGGTGACCTGGAGTTGGGGTGCTATGGTGGCGCAGTGGGTGACACTCTTGTTTTGCATCATGAATTTGAATTTGGCCCTGGGGTCTTTCTGTGCGGAGTTTGCATGTTCATCCCATGTTCGCGTGGGTTTCCTGCCACAGTCTAATGACCTGCATGCTAGGCTAATGTAGACTCCAAAAAGTGCCCTTAGGTATTGGTGTGTGTGCCCTGTGATGGACTGGCAAGATGTCCGAGGTGTGACCTGCCCTTTACCCATATTGTTAGCTGGGATAGGCTGCTGCTCCCCCAGTGACCCTAGTGAGGAAGAAGCATTTTGAATAATGGATGGATGATCAGGAACCACTCCATGCAAGGAGTCTTGACAAACAATAAAATTATCCACAAAAAAAAAAACTACATTTGAAGTTTGCATTGGCTGAAAGCCTCGAAAACAGGAAATTAATTTGATTCTCTGTTTTGGGTGACTGGCCATTTGAGAATGAGTGGACAACATATTTATTGAATGAAATAAATTATATTTTTTATCTTTGACCTTTTTCTCTCCCTGCAAAAAATGTGCTATAGGAATCCTATAGGACAGTTCAATAGAATTCTATAGAACTTTTGTACCTCGAATCCTATAGAAAACAAGTTCTATAGGAAATTTCTATAGGAAACAGTTCCATAGAAAATTTCTATAGAACAGCTCTTGTAGAACTTTTTTTAATTTCGGCATCTTCAATCCCACTCGAAATCTGGAAGGCGTCAAACAAAGCAACCCTATTATATTACCCTTCCCGGCAAACCCTTCCCAATTTGCATCCCTCTAGTGCAATGGCCAATTGAGCGCTACTCTGTTTGGGGCTCAAACCCAGACCCTCCTGCTCCGCAACACAGTGTTTTAACTGAGTGAGCTATCCGGCAGCTGGGAAACTCTTGATTGTACTTGATCCTGATCAATTTGAATTGCTTTGCTGAACCCAACAGATGGCCCATTGTTGTCGCGTATCTCAGGGTCTTGGGGAATTCAAAAGGAACTGAGTGCCTTCACTGAAAAGGAACGCCACGTTAGTAATCCTGTTAGGTGACCATGATACATGTATAAAGATGGTGGGAATAAGTCTTAGCAGACCTCAAATTTTATTCAAATTAATTCTAAATCTGCATATAATCTGCAATCACATGCACGTAAATGGAAAGGAATAATTTGATTGAATTTTTAAAATTAAGGGAAAAGTTCAAAAGCTCAAACTTTCAACATAATTCTGTCTTCGTAAGCAAAAGAGGAACACAAGTTTTCCATTATAGTATAATCAAGTTGTCATGCCTTACATTGATATTTTTGAATTGCTGCCGACGAAATGGAAAGAGGTCTTCATATACCGTAACTGAAATACTGCTAAGTTGTGTGGTCAGTCAGTCAATCAATGGTCTGATCAGAGAATCAATGAGTTGGTATGAGCCTGGTAACCCATGTGCTTATAAGCACACCTTAAAGTTAAAAGGGACAAGATTTCCTTGCTACTTCAGTATAGTGGATATCACTGCATATTGCACATTTTCATACCATTAGTCCGGTCTCTCACGTCTAGAACCCGGGTACTCATAAGGTAAATTGACCCTTCGACAGAGCATTGCAAGGAGTCATAAGATTTATTTTTATTTTTATTTAACCCTTATTTAAGACGTCTTTCCCATCAAGCATTTGTTCTATTAGAAGGTCCTAAAGACCATCAAAGTCCTATAGAACAGGTTTTTCAACTAGGGTGTTCTATAGGAAGGTCTTATAGAACAGCAATAATCTTATAGGAGTTTCTTTTCCATAGAGGTGCTCTATAGGTTTCTAGCAAATTCCTATAGAACACACGGAAAATCCTATAGAACATGCTGTTCTATTAAAATGTTCTATAGAGTTCCATTGATGTTCTATAGAGTTCTATAGAATTCCATAGAAGTCCTATAGAACATTTTTTGCAGGGCTGTCAGGTCAGTATGACGGACAATTGGCAGAAAGCTTTGAGGAAGTGAGGCAAAATGCACTTGCTCTAAAAGTAGAAAAGTCTTTCCTTAAATTACGGTAATATAATGTGACAGAGTAGTGAATGTGTGTGTCCATACACTTCTGACATGGACCCTTAATCAAATTTGCTCTAATGGTCTGAGGTGAGACCTAAAGGGTTAATTTCCTGCTTACTGTTCTTTTGCTCTTATCACTGTGTCATGTCTGCATTGTGTTTTGGAATTTTTCTCGAAATTAGCTATTGATGTCCTTTGTGAGTCAGTGTGTGCTTTTGTTATCTGCCCACAAGAAGCATCCCCCAGACACATTTGTACGGTGGGGACACATTAATGGCAGCATTGACTCATTTTCCGTACCAGTCGGGCCTTGAGTCCTCTATTTTCATTGATTCCCATCTGGTTCCTCTTTCCTGGAAATTTGCACTTTCAGTATTTACTGAGTATTTCTGGTTCACAGTAACACAAGGATGTCCGTGGGTTTTGTGGGAGCAGGCCAGGCAATGCATATGTTGTTTGGAAATTTCAGTAATGTGATGCAAGCTCATTAGCCTTCATGTTCTATCTAACCCTGATGGGTAAAACTGATGTCTGGAGTACCCAAATATTCAATAATTACATGCTAATTCAAGAATTGAGTCAATTCAAGAAATCAATCAAATGCAAAATTTTGCCGTCTGTACTGAGAGATTGGCAACAAACATTCATCAGAAACAAAAAAATTAATGATTTGCTTATAAGAACAAGTTGACCTCTGCAGCCCCCACTAAAACTAATGCTAGTAAACACACATAAATAAAATATCAGCTATATTGGCCTTTTTTTCCATAATATTCTCTGTTATATGAAGCATCACAAACTACATTCATCCCCTGCACATTTAAGCTTAGACTACATACATAAAAAAATTAGTCCTCTATTTAAAAACACCAAAACCGAGCACAGGGAATACCATACTTGAAAAGAAAAAAAAAAAAAAAAACCCAAAAGGCCAATATTGCTGATATTTTATGTAACGGTGTATATTAGTACTAGCATTACTTTCTGTGAGGACTACAAGGGTCAACTGTTTTTATTAGTTTAATACATGTATATTTTCAATAACCATTAAAATTAGAATGTTAGTATATTGAAGAATGTGTTGCTGTATGGGTTTCAGCATAGTGGAGAGTAAATGGACTTTTAAAATCAGTCATTTCTGATTTTAGTCACATTTTCCATGATGTGCCAGCTTTTTTGGAATTGGGGTGCTTTATGAGAAAGTAATTTAGGAGGAATTTAAATGCTGTGTTTTATGGATGTCTGGCTTGATTCACGGAGAGCTTACCATGAACAGATGTTTCTGTAGAGAGGATTTTTTGATGGTCTGAATGAGCAACAAGAGAAATGGAAAGGAAATGCAGAGGGAGTTTTCCCACAGAGCAAGACTTGTAATATTACATAAGACACAGAGAAAAAGAAGTACGGAGAGAAAAATGGAGAGAGAAAGAGAAAGCCAAAAGAGAAAGACAAAAATGGTTTGACAAACCAATGACATGCATATTTTATTGTTGAACCATTATAATTATAATAATAATAATTATTATTAGTTTACTCATTTTTTAATTTCTCATTAAAAATAAATCCATGGTTTATTTTTACCATACATACAAAATAATAAAAAAAATCCTGCATGTAATCTATACTCCGCAGAATAAATTATTTTCAATTACTCTTTATATATATAAAGAAAATATTAGGTCTGGGATTTTTATATAAATGCGTGGATATGCCTTTTTTTTTCTTATAAGGTAAGCCGTTGCTCATGTTTCAGTCTCTTGGCCTCTCAGGGTACACAGTGTTCTCTGTTGTCAAAAAGTGCATATTTTCCGCATTTGATAAGTCTTCTCTCCCGTTTTGATCCACAACCAACAACCAATCTGCTGATGTGAATCATGCATTTTTACTTTACCCAGGGGTGCTCAGCGAAGGGAGTTTGGGGGAAGTCTGACTCAGCTCCTCAGTTCAAACCCATGAGTCTGAGCTGGTGCTCAGGCAAGGCTCAGTTTTTCCAAATGGTTCAGCAGAGCAAGCAAGCAAGTCAATAGGGTGGGTCCTCATCGCACTGCAGTTACAAAATATAAATACAGTTATATGTTATGTCTTGGGTTGTTCTGTCTTCTGGGGGAAAAATAAGCAGATGGTTTTCTCACATGAAGGTTCTAATGTTGGTGACTGGTCTACAAGCTAAAAGTGCAATACGCAGCAGAGTATGCTGCACTGTTTGTTCTGACACGTTCTTGACGTAAATATTACTTATTAGCGACTTGTGCCACAGTCGTCTATCTGTCTGTCTGGACCAGGTGGGATAGCCTTCATAACCCTCGTGCATCTAGGAGCCAAGGGCGCCAAAAACCCTGTTACGGACTCATGGTTTGTCCCTCCTAGGACCGCTGTTGCCATGCACTTACATCTGCTGACAGGGAGCACCCCATAAGTCTTGCCACTTCAGAGATGTTCTAACCAACTCATCTGGCTATAACAATTTGGCCCTTATCAAAGTCATTCACGTCCCATTTCTCTCACATCCAGCACATTGAATACAAGAACCGACTGTTTGCTAACGGCCTAAGATCTCTCTTCAGACCTTACATGTGCTGCTGTTATGAGATAATCGACATCATTCGCTGCAACTGTGAGTGGTTTTAATGTTTTGGCCCATTGGTGTGTATATAGCGGTAATGTTACTCAAGTATTTGAACAGTGCCATTTCTAATGTTTTTGACACAGGAAGGCAGGCTCCACAAGTACATAATAACATTGCTTATTTTGCGACATTTGCTTTACAAGGATTCATGCTGTTGCTTCTTCCTGTTTGTCGTTGTCTCTGTTATTTTATTTGTTTACGTATTATTCTAGACTGTTATTGCGCAAACATTTATGGGGGTCGATGGTAGAATTCTTGTTCCTCCTGAGCTCAGAGACAGACTGCCTGGCTTGACTCACTGTCTTTGCCAAAATACCATGACCTGACGCTGATTCACACACTGCAGGGCAGGTACTGAGGGCGAGCGTCTGCTTACTGAAAGACAGAGGGAAAAATGGCGGGAGTGGGCAAGGAGATGAGTTTCATTTTCAGCATCTGCCCAGATCTGTGTGCCAGACTCGGTCGTGTTATATAATAACTTGGGTGTGTGCCTGCGAGTTAAAGTGCGTGTGAGCAAATGGATGAAAGAGAGGATACCAGTGTCTGTACATATGCGGTCTACCGCCGCCTCTCCCTTATTTACCACAAAAGAAGACAGGCTGATACAGGTCGGGAAAAAATGCATTTTCTGACTTCTCTGTATAATCAGTGAGACTGAATCATATAGAATCTTTGTTCAGGAAACGTACTGTTCAATATGCTCACTGCTCACTGCAAATACCACGCTCATACATACTCTGATTAATAGCCCTTTCAAGGCTTGTGAACACCTTCATTAGCTGCATTTATCTTCAGGTGGTCAGTTTTTCTCAGCTTTGGCAGAGGAATAAACCAATGTATGCGGGAAAATGGATGTGGATTGCTTGAAAATAGATGAACTGACGGCAGATGTTTTTAAAATTTCCATTCACACCAGCTACCAGATTCTACTGACGTTTACGTACACATCACGTTCAAATCTGGTTGTCATTTCAAATAAAAGTTATTCAATAAAATTGCTAAATTGGTGATTTTTCAGGCATAAGGGAGAATTGTTATGATCCAGACAGAGAACCAAACACTGATTTAGGACACACTCCACAAGAGAGTATTTATTAACAAGAATACAGTGATAGAGGAGGGAAAGGCTGTCGCCCAGAACTGATGAGGGACAGTCCAGCTGAGTTCGTAATGACTGGAGAAGGTTGGGCATGCCCGCGCCAGGCCAGTGGCTGTCTCGGGGCAGAAGTCAGATGGTGAATCTCCCTCGCAGAAGCAGGACAGCTTGATAGGAGAACTGAAGGGTTTATTTGGAAAGCAGACCCAATCCTGGAGACAGATTAAGGCTTGGCAGGTGTTCCTAATAAACTGACTTCAAGGAACAGGCAGGAACAGAGGATTAGCAAGAACGTGGATCCTGTCCTGGAGACAGACTTTAAGGCTTGTGAGCTCCTATTAATTACACTCCAAAGAGTAGTTACTTTTTTCTTTAATATAGTGAAACACACAGAAGAAGAGCTTTGCTCACTACTAGAGGGCACAAACTGACTGGAAGGCTGAGAAGGGTATGAATTATGGCAAGCCAGCACCACACTAACACCACAGTGAATTTATTTGGACAGGACATTCACAAAAGGAGTGAGGCATACAAATGACAACACCTGGGAGCTAGGGAGGAGTCAAGACAATAAATCAGTGGAAGGAGACATTGTAAAAACAAGCAGACTTCTGGGACAACGCAGGAGCCAATTAAGGACTAAGGACACATGAGAATAGCACTTTTTCCACTGATTCAACCAGGGAGATGTTTACGCTGATGCCACAAAATATATTTGTAATATTTACAAAGTTTAAAATATTATGTCTGTTTTCTGTCAAAATGTTCCAACATTTTCGCACTATCTGTAGACATAAGCTTTTTCAAACGGTACCACCCCAACCCCCCCCCCAACACTCAAGTGTGGCTTCATCTAGCTTTTCTTAAAACCAGACATATCTAATGGATGATTTGAGAGGAGTTATTTTTCAATATTCAGTATTAATTGAAGAACAGACAGTGAGATAATACTGGTTGCACAAATTCCCATTTTTCACTATAGCTCGGCAAAATATAAGTCGCAACTTATGACTACTTTCATGACTGTGGCAAATATTCTCATTATTCAATCACTTTCAACTCATGACCGATGCCAGTTAAGATGGCTAGGTTGTCTTTTTTTTTTTGCTACGGCATCGAAAAATGTCTCATTCAAGATTGTGTCCTTTGACCTAGAAAGATCAGTGTGTGTGTGTGTGTGTGTGTGTGTGTGTGTGCATGCGTTTGGTCTGTGTGTTGAATTTAATCTTTCCTTCAGTTGTGCTCAGCGGTATGAAATCTCAACCTGAAGGGGTAGGTGAGAAGCTTTCATTCCAACCATTCGTTGATGAAAAAATAAAACTAACAGTTTTCCAAAAAATGACAACCTTCTTCCTTATATTTCATAAAAAATGAAAGGTACCCCTAATGAGTTCAAAATAAGGAAATGTTTTCTGTCTCCTGGAAAACTTGCAAAATTTATATACAAGGTTTTAATCTGACTCCTACAATATAGGAATTAACTTTAAAACCTTACATTAGTTTTAGTAATTTATCATATTTCTATTTGAGCAGCAGCATGGTCGCACAGCAAGAAGGTTGTGGGCTCAAGTCTTACCTGGGGCCTTCCAGTGTGGCATTTGCTTGCTCTCCTTGTGTTCACGTGGGTTTAGACTGCAAACTCCAGTTTCCTCTCACAGCCCACATACATGCGTATCAGGCTTATTGGAGACTCTAAATCTCCCATAGGAATGAGTATCTGAGTGAATGGTGTGTGACTAGATTTCTACACGCGGTTTTGCAGGAGTACAGTGAGTGACACAATATATCCATAAAAGTGTTTGAAAATGTTGTTAAATAATAAGTAAATAATATTTTCATTTGATTCTATCCATTCTGAAAGCTGAAATGTTGAAACTGTTTCATTTATTTACGTCCTATTAGCATCTGCCATGTTCCTTCACTCTGTATGTGATTATAATTTTCATCCTCCCTTAGCTAACAGGAACAAGCACGTACTGTGTGTGCAACATTTTTGGCTAGTTGCAAAGACCTATTGCTTCATCCTCTTACCCCTCTGTTTGCGGCATCTGTGAGGAAGGATTTTATTTTTTAGTTGCTATTTTTTTAAAATGTCATACATGTCAAAAATGTTCATGTGACTCTAGTCATGCTGTTGGTAGTCTTGCACTTGTGCAACAAACTTGTGATCTGTTCTGTGTATACAAGAAAGGTGAATATTTCCAGTAAAACTCTATTTTGGGGTCATTCAAAACATCCTAGCAGTGTGCAAGCCATTTGCCATTTTTGGAAAATGTCAACACAGCGAAGAGTCATTTGAATGGATGACTATTCATGAGTTGAATTGTCTGTTGCATTCCCGACACATCCAGCTATCTTGCAGTCTTCCTGATGGAAGGCATGTAATGACATTGAAATTCTAGCTTGGGGGGGCAGGAAATGTTTTTTTTCCCCTGTGGCTCTTTGTTCACTTCCTGAAGCTAATCATATTTGGCACCCACACCACAGAAAAAAAAAATCAACGGATAAAAATAGACGTTGGTATTTAGGGATGCATTACACTACATTATTGACGTTAGGCAGACTCTCTTCTTATCCAGAGCGACGTACAGCACAAAGTACATTTGAAGAAATATGCTGAGTGCTGAGAACCCTTGAAGGAAGTAACATCCCAAAGCTATCTATTTAGACATTCGGCCACCAAAAAATAAGTACTGCTACAATCAATTTTCATACCATATTCTTAATAGTAGTTACAAAATTTGGTTGGGGGGATGCAGAGTGAGGGGGTGAGTCTTCTATTCTTGACAGGCATCAGAGTCTCTGCTGTTCTGACCTCTGTTGGCAGGTCATCCCACTGTGTGGGAGCCAGAACAGACAGGGGAGGTGACCGGGAAAATCCGAGATTAGATACAAACCGAGATACGTGTGAAATGCTGTGTGTACATCTGATGAGTGCATATTCATGAGCTCTACAGCAACTGATCACAGTTATCGCACTTGTAGTATCCATTTTTAGTTCCTTTTTTTCCTTCACAATTTTGTTTTGCTTTCAATTTGTTCATATTGCTGATGGAACTCATTAAACATGAACTAATTTACTGTAAATGTTTTCTTTGCATCAGAGAGATATTAAGATGTACAGTATATTGCAAGCAGCAAAATTAGGTTCTGTATCTTGGGATCACAATACATGGTGATTCAGGGTAAAACGGGAAATCACGTATCTGTAAGTCTTTAAGTCTGTCCTTGAAGGATCGTTAAGAAATAAGAATAAAAAAAAAAAGAAATTGTGGGCTGTTAAGCATGACTTGAGAGTTATTTTCAGTATGTGCACAGTGAATTGTAGTCAGATGGGAGGCCCCATATCACATTACGATGGATCTGATCCGTAGGCTGATCTGGCATTTACATTGCGCCTCTGCCAGTTATGTAAGTCAAGCATATCTACAGCACTGTGACTGCGGCGGAGCAGAATTCAGTGACCACATGCATTTGGCTGACACGCTTGCCAATTAGCATTCTTCTGAACTGTGGGGATGTTGCGTTAATGGAAAAAAAGGTTTGTATATTTGTCTTTTAAATCAACACCATCCTGCTAAAAGAAAGAGAAAATTAAATTAACTTGAGACTTTCCAAACCTGTGTTTAAAAGATGAAAAAAAAGATCACTTGAAAAAAAATGACTTAAATGGTCGGTTCTGGAGTTTACAGCATTAGTTTTACATCATGTTACAGGGCCTGCTGGAGTGAGTGGGATTGATTACATCACTGGGGGAGACCTACACAACCGCCATGGAAAGAATGGCTCATCTCAGAAACTTTCCTATGACTTCCCCCTGCCGCTCCATCTCATGTCCCCATATTTACCCAGTGATACCTCACCACACACACACACACACACACACACACACACACACACACACACACACACACACACACACACACACACACATCCTTGCGCTTATATCTTTGTGAGGACATTACATTGACTTCCATTCATTTTTCTGTGTCTCTACAGCCTTTCCCTAATCTTAACAATAAGCAATGTATGCCTAACCCAAACCCTTACCCTAACCTTAACCTTACCCCTAACCTTAACTAATAAGCTACAATTTGCCTTTGTAGTTGTGAGGACCGGCCAAAATGTCCTCACTTCCCAAAAATGTCCCCACTCTGTAGGAAAAAAAACGTTTTTTGGTTGTCACTTTGTAGCAAGTACAACCCCAATTCCGAAATAGTTGGGACAAAGGGTAAATTGTGAATAAAATAAAAACGCAATGACTTTCAAATCACACCAGCCAGTATTTTATTCACAATAGAACAGAGATAAAATAGCAAATATTGAAACTAAGAAATTTTACAATTTTATCCACAAAATGAGCTCATTCCAAATTTGATGGCTGCTACAGGTCTCAAAAAAGTTGGGACAGGGGCCTGTTTACCATGGTGAAGCATCCCCTCTTCTTTTTAACACAGAGTGGAGGCGTCTGGGCATTGAGGAGACAAGTTTCTTGAGTCTAGCCATTGAAATTTGATCTCACTTTTGTTTAATATAGGCTTCCAGCTGCTGGAGAGTTTTGGGTCTCCTTTGACGGACTTTTGTTTTAATTAATCACCAAATGTTCTCAATCGGTGAAAGATTGGGACTGCAGGCAGGCCAGTTCAGCACACGGACTCTTCTACTACAGAGCCATGCTGTTGTAATAGCTGCAGTATGTGATTTTGCATTGTCCTGCCAAAATACACAAGACCTTCCCTGGAATAGATGTCGTCTGGAGGGGAGCATATGTTGCTCTAAAACCTTTATATACCGCTCAGCATTCATGGTGCTTTTTAAAACATGCAAGTGTCCCACACCATATGCAATAATGCATTCCCATACCATCAGAGATGCTGACTTGCTGGCTTTTGAACTGAACACTGATAACAGGAAGGGTGGTCTTTCTCCTCTTTCGCCCGGAGGACACGACGCCAATGATTTCCAACAAGAATGTCAAATTTGGACTCGTCTGACCACAGGACACTTTGCCACTTTGCTACAGTCCATTTTAAATGAGCCTTGGGCCACAGAACACGGCGGCGCTTCTGGATCATGCTCAACAGTGGCTTCCTTTTTGCATGGTAGAGTTTTAGGTGGCATCTGTGGATGGCATGGCGGACTGTGTTTATAGACTGTGGTTTCTTGAAGTATTCCTGGGCCCATTTAGTAATGTCAATGACAGAATCATGCCGATGAGTGATGCAGTGGCGTCTGAGGGCCCGAAGATCACGGGCATCCAGTAAAGGTCTTCGGCCTTGTCCCTTACGCACAGAAATTTTTCCAGTTTCTCTGAATCTTTTGATGATGTTATGCACTGTCAATGATGAGACCTTCAAAGCCTTTGCAATTTGACGTTGAGGAACATTGTTTTTAAAGTATTCCACAATTTTTTTTTTATGCAAGCCTTCACAGGTTTGAGAGCCTCTGGCCATCTTTACTTCTGAGAGACTCAGCCTCTCTAAGACATTGCTTTTATAGCCAATCATGTTATACACCTGATGCCAGTTAACTTAATTACTTGCTAAATGTTCTTTCAGCTGGTTCTCTTATATTTTAATAGCTTTTTCAGCCCTTTTTTACCTGTGTCCCAACTTTTTTGAGACATGCTGCAGCCAAAAAATTTGAAATAAGCTCATTTTGTGGATAAAAATGTAAAGTGTCTCAGTTTCAACATTTGAAATGTTATCTATGTTCTGTTGTAAATAACAAATTTGCTCATGCGATCTGAAAGTCATTGCATTTTCACTTTATTCACAATTTACACTTTGCCCCAACTATTTCGGAATTGGGGTTGTACAAGAACACACACACACCAGCATGCACGCACGCACACACCATTACTAAAGAGTTTAGTAACACAACATGGCTACAAATTTATTTACGTGTGTTTGGCGTGTGTGTGTTTGCCAATGTGCCTGATAAAGTTCAGGGTAGCTGAACTCAAATAATAGACATGGGCTTGTGTATTTACCAGTGAGGCCAATCCTCGAAACATAAAAAAAAAAAAAAAAAAAAGCATTTTAGTTAAGCTTGATTATGAAATAGAGTGTAGTTCAATTGGTGATTGATAGTGTTACTTTCCATTGGGAAGTTCTGTCGTAAAAAAATCCTTTTGAGCCATTACTGTTCAGATTACCCAATATGCGTGGATGTGTGGTAATACACTCCCTCTGCACTTTCACTATGCCCGGATTACAAGAGCTTCATGCTGGAGAGCAGTATGAAGAAAGATTAAAAATTTTTAAATCAGGTCATACTTTTTAGAGTGAGAGTAAAGAAGTTAAAATATCAGAGACATAAATGTATTGAAAATATCTGAAATCTTGGATGGCACTGGAAGCAGTAAGTGTATTTTTTCAAAAGAAAAGGGTTGAGTGTGTGTGTGTGTCTGTGCGTGTGTGTGTGTGTGTGGGCGTGCATGTGCGTTGATTCACAGCACAGGGTTAAACAAGGTCATCAGGCACAAGGAGTCACTGGGACTGAGTGACATCACAGACAGATTCTGCTTTTGCAGGGAAAGTGATGCTGTCTGACAGAAGCTGTAGAAAGCTTGTGCGGTTTTACTGTCTGAAATTCAATACGATTTGAGCGTAATACATGTCATGGTTCAGCAAAAGGGATGATTTTGCCTTTTGTTTCATTTATGAAATCTGTTCAAATACAACATACACAGATACATAAACAGGATAAGATCTTACCTCCCCCCCATACACACACACACACACACACACACACACACACACACACACACACACACACAACAACACAATTTATTCTCCCCATATTTTTGACTTAAATGTTTACTGACTCATCGATGATTCTAAGATTGGGATCTTTTTCACCTGAAGTCATTTAGCCACAGCTTCTTGCTCCTGTGTGATGAGTGTCTCAACGCTATATAAAAAATAAGATATATTTGTGATAAGCCCTAGATTTCAACAACGGCGCAAATTATTGCACCATACATTTTTTTGTCTAGAAAACACAGAGACTTGTTTTTAAGAAAATAAAGAACAGTCTACATACGGTGATAAAGACACATCTGTCTGGTTCGATGAGATAATCCTTGGCTCAATCATAGCACAGCTTCTGCTGTTATTTAATTACATGCCTAAAAATAATTATGTAATACTCTTATGCCAATAAGGTTTAAAAAAAAAAAAAAGCTTAATGCCAGGGACATATTTCACAAAAACTTTGAGAAGACATTTATACCTTTGCTCTAGAGCATGCGGCTATGTGTGCATGAGTGTAACATTGGTTAATTGTTTTTCCAGTGTGATTTTGGTCTGTTGCCCAGGGTAACAGTGACCACTGAGTTTTCTAAAGTCAATTTCCTTGCTCATCATGATGTGGAATGTCGTGGGTGCCCCCAGTCCATTTGCAACCAAATAAGGAATGCACCCAGTCAAGGCAGTACTTTATAATACATCATATTCTGCCATTGTTTTGACAATAAAACAACTATCATTACTCATAACTTTAACATAATGAATTATATAATATAAAAAAATGTTTCATCTGTCTAACATAAACAAATTTATGTAGTCGAGCAAACAAGTTTACTTTTGGTATAATTTTTCACACTGGCTTGTGTGAAAGGCTGGTAATGCATGAGCATGGCACTCACATTGTGTTTAATTAGACAGCTGGTAATCTACTGAGATTCAGTAATCTTTAATGCAATCAATGATGGCTGAATGTCTGTTGATGGTGATTCAACTACGTCAATCCATCCATTATCTTTACCGCTTCTTCCTCACTAGGGTCGTGGGGGAGCTGGAGCCTATCACAGCTGACAATGGGCAAAAGGCAGGAACACACCATGAACAGCTTGCCAATCCATCACAGTGTACAAACACTGTTCACTCTCTCACTCATAAGGGCAATTTAGAGTCTCCAATTAGCCTGCCATGCATGTCTTCGGACTGTGGGAGGAAACCCACATGAACAGGGGGAGAACATGCAAACACCACACAGAAAGGCTCCAAGCTGGATGTGAACCCACAATCTTCTTGCTGTGAGGAGCCACCATGCCTCTGATGCAACTAAGCTGTGAACTCTAAAGGAACACATCTCTTTGTATGCAGAACATTGGCAGTAATAATAATAATAATAATAATAATAATAATAATAGAATATATAAATATATATTGTAAAATATAATGTACATGTTATGTAAATATCATCAGACCATTCCTTGTGCTTTCACCTGGTGCGGGTCTGATTTCACAGAAAAATGTGAGATTTCATAATTGTATTTATGCTTGCCTGAGCGGGTTTATTCCACTCCGAACACTCGTTTTTTCGCACAAGGCACTCTCCTCCAGCACGTGATGCATATACGTGTTCTTACAGATAAATCCACAGGAAACGCATGCAGTGGAATAATTCTGGAGAAGTGTATTTGCAATATCCTTTGAAGAGCCTACAGCTAAACGCACTTGCGTCACATTTTCACACCCCATGTGGTAAGCATGGGGAAATATCTTTTACAATTACCAAAGTCCACTGCCTCAATAATCTCAAAACGGATATTTTGTGACACAAGTACTTTTAACACGAAGGTCTTCTTTTCATTTGCAAAGTATTTTATTTGCATTTGAATTTTATCTTCTTTTGATTTTTGCAGGAAGCACAGAGGCCTTCTATGGGGGAAAAGTACCACTTGCACTCTTTCAACAGGGTGAGAGGAGTTCTAGGCTTGTAGCCACACATTAAGTTTGGGGACAGTTTGCACTGTGATCCATGGTTCTGTTGTGGCTGAGTGTTCAAGGACAGCCTTCACTTCCTGTGTTCCTGGGTGTCTGAAGCAAACAACTTAGTATTTGATATAGCAGACCTTTGCTTTATGTACCATACTCATTTTGACCAACATTAGCTTCTAATGGACGATGCGTGCTTTTACTCAAATTACTTAAGAGCGTCCTGTGTTGATTGAAAATGTTAATGGAAAACTACAAGTTGGAAAGTTTAAAAAGATTTTTAAAGGGAGGCACAGCTGGGACTGATCTTGACAGGCAATGCTGAAGTTGCCTGCATGCTGAGAAAATGCTTTGTCTTCCCACAGTCAGTGTTTTGTCTTCACGTAGTCCGTTTTGAATAGCTTCTCAGCTCAGCATAGCAACAGGCACCTGCGACTTGTCATAAGAAATAAAGGTCATGAGGCACATCTCCAGATTGTGCCCAGACCAACTGTAAATACTGCTTTTCTCCACACTGCAAAAACTTAAAAATAAGTCCACCATACCAAGCACTTTTATCTTGTATTATGACATAAAACACTTATTTCTATTACCTTTTTCTCAGTAAGACAAATATTTGCCAATGGGGTGAGATCATTTTGACTTATTTCTAGATTTGCCAATGGGATAAGACAATTTCACTTGTCAAGCCCATGGTAACTTAAAATAAGCACATATTTTCTGCTTGACAGAGGAAAAACTAGGAAGTTAGGTCTTATATTAAGACTAAATGACTTGTTAAGACAGACACTTTTTGCAGTGCAGGATTACCCCTGCACTTAAATAGCACTCGTATAATTTCATTTCCCCAACATTTTATATTCATACCTCAATCTTAATGTCACCATTCTTTACCAGGCATCATTTGAACATGCCTCACATCTAGTTGGACATGCCTTGATAAGGACGTCTATCCCAGTAGCCCATATTCACTTGATCTTTGATGTTCATGGCAATGGATGATCTATGCGAGTTGGGACTGGCTGACCTGTTCCGTATGTACTCCAGTAAATTTTGGTATGCATTTGTTGCATATTGCAGAGGATGCCTGTCAAATGAATGCACTATATGTTCAGTAAAACTGTCAAAAAAAGTGCATAGTGTTCATTTTCATTAAATATCAGATATTTCTGAAAAGTGATCTTCCCCTCTTGCCCCAGACTTCTGTCATTTTAGGACAAGCAGAAACCCTGCGTGATTATCGAGACGTGGAATGTCGGCAGTGCATGAGCGTTTCTGGTATGCCGATCCATTTAGTCATGTGATCATCAAAAAAGAGAATAACAATGGGCTGAGGGCTGTGGGGGTGGGGGGTGGGGATGGATAGCACGATGACTGAACGGCAGAATATTGTGAATGAAAACTGGTTGGAAAAAAAAAAAAGCCATAAATAGGCATAATTAGGTACAGTCAAAGATGTAAGACTGTTGTAATACCAGAGGTAAATTGTGGGAGTCGGACTGGAGTTCACAGAGAAGTGTTAAGGCTCCATTCAGGAAACATTATGACTGAACCTATTTTACACCAGAGGCGTCAGATTGCTTGCATGCATGTGTGTACATAGGGCTGGTGGGGGGGGGCTAGAGGGCGGAGGGTATTTCAGACGGCATGATGACTTCATACGCGCTAATGACTTCTGCTCCTGTCTGGGTGGGAGGAGTCAGAGGGTAGCGCACCGCTATATATAGCTGGCAGAGTAACACTGACCTACTGCTTCTCTAACACAGAAGGAAGACTGGACTGCAAAGTTACCTACTCAGATTATAAGCCAGCTATTCAAACACAAGGTAAAACTTTTTTTTTTTTTTTTTTACAATATATTTAGCATCACTTCAGATACATGTTTGCAAGACTGCATGTAGGTCATGAATAACTTTATAGTATTGTTTTATTTATTTGTTTATCAGCTTTACTTTGTTGCGATGTACATTTATTATGCAGCTCAACCATTACAAAAACAGTGCCATAATTTGCCATTTCGATGTTGAGTTTCTAATTTGCGCGGTGATTTTATTTAATTACCAGGCTATAAGTGACGAATGCTTAATGTTCTTTTATAATCTGGTCTTTTGTAATTACTCATCATATAGTCAATTATAAAACTGAAAACATGTTTTCTGGGGTTATGGGTATGGTGGAATAGCTCAGTTGGTTGCTGTGAGTGGGAGAGAAAAGTGTGACTTTACTGTTCAGGTGAAATGACTTGAGTCAGAGTGAACAAATAATTCAGCAAAGAGTGACGCTTCAGTGGTGGGTGTGCTATTTGCAATGCAGGCAGAGGTACGGGCAAATACAAACACTGTCATTGCGGCTGCAGTACCTTGTAGACATTTCTTACAGAAATGCAAATTTTAAAAACTATTCCTTGGGGCTTTGTCTGGTTTTCGTGTGAGGAATATGAAATAGTTTTACTGTGTGCAACCACTTCAATGTGGCGCTTTCATTTTTAGCATGATACATTTCCCGTGTAAGAGTGAAACGGTAGGGTTTCCATGGGAGTCAGGAAAGACTGTGATTTATTTTCCCCCTGAGCAATTGTTTCGTAACCCTAGATTTAACTGTTCCCGCTGATCATAAACAGCTGCTGCATCATTAATGTGAAACATGCCTCTTTACTTGGACGCCTTCCTCAAATGCTCTCCACAGCTGGCACACAAACGCTCAACGATGGCAAGCCATGATATACTATCATTGTCTTTATCATCCACATTTTTACTGGATAACTTGCTTTCTTCCATTATGAACAGTATTTACGCCATCAGACATAATAAACAGGCTTACTGTTAAACACAGATTAGGTTTCTCTTGTGAATACTGCGTGTTGATGTTAATAAATCCTTATGTGTATGTCTTTGTCTCCCTGTCCCACATCACAGGATGCTGTATGTGTGCCTGTGGATTTCCTTCTGCCTGTGCAGAATAGGGCTCTGCAACGTCTTACAGGACAAACAGGCCGATTTTGGACTGCGGGTCTTCTCTACTGTGTCCCGTTCCTCTCCTGACCAGAACCTGGCTTTGTCGCCGTACGGCATCTCGGCCATTTTGGGGATGGCCCAACTTGGGGCATCTGGCAACACACTGAAGGCCTTGACATCGGCTATGGGCTTCTCCTTACAAGGTAGGTGCTAATGCCAAAGGGGAAATTATTTGAGCCATCGCTCTTAAAAATAGTTTTTGGGACTTGCTGAAGGCTGTCAGTCTCTTCACAGTCCAGCTGGTTTTTTTTTACATATCATAGTGACCTGTGCCATTAGGTAATGACAGATTATAACAGTTTATTGCAGGCATCTGAGTAATTCATCAGTATAATATTTTTTGTCTTCTCTCCACGTCACCTTCCCCCTCCCCAGAGCGTGGCACACCTCGGCTGCAACGTCTCATACAGAGGGACTTGTCGAGGGAGGATGGTGTACAGTTGATAAGTGGGGTGATGGTGGATCGGAAGATGAGTCTGGAGAAGTCCTTCCGCAGAGGGCTGGGCAAAGCCTACCAGAGCAGTCCAAATCAGCTGGACTTTTCTGAGCCGGAGACTGCCCTGGCCGTCATCAACGCCTGGGTATCAGACTACACTGAAGGTGCGACCAGCCACAGTGTCATCTGTTTATACATACAGCAAATCACACCTACCCTCACACGCATACATAAGAACATGCATACATGCAAAAACAGACACATATGCAAATACACACAAACACACACACACACACACACACACACAAATGCACACACATGCGCATTTGAATAGCTATACTTGTGAGGACGTTGTGTCAACTGACATTTATTCTGTATAGCCTTCCCTGATTCCTACCTGTAACCAAATTATACTAAATCCTAACCATAACCTTATCCTAACCCGAGCGGTACTCGTAACCCTAACTTAAACCAGCTAGCCTTAATCCTGGATCATCCCTGAGGAGGACCACGCAAAATGTCATCACATTTCCAAATGTCCTCACAACATCTGTGGTTTCTCAAGAGTTGGTTCTCACAAGTATAGCTGCACAAGTCCACAACTACTTGCGCGCGCGCACACACACACACACACACACACACACACACGCGCGCACACACACACAGTCCCTTTTTATGAATAGTTGATGTAATTCTATTGTTCTTCTTCTCCCTCAGGAATGATTCCTGACTTCCTGTCCGCTGGCTCCCTCACTGAGGAGACCCGACTCGTATTGCTCAATGCCCTCCACTTCAGAGGTCTCTGGAAAGTGCCCTTTGACCCCCGATTGACCCATGAAAGACTTTTCCACTGTGCTAACGGGAGCTCCGTGTCTGTGCCTATGATGAGCATCACCCAGCGCTTCAATTATGGTGAGCGTCCCTCTACAGAACTCTGAGGTCCTAGGTTGGCCTTTCTTCTCATCTAATCTTAATATTTATTATTCCCTTCCTATACTGCAATAAAGAAATCACGCTTTCATTAATTTGAATAAAATTTGAACAAATAAAAAAAACAAAAATTCTATAAAAGTTTACATTCCCTTCTCTCCCGGTAGGTGACTTTGTTACGGAAGATGGTGTGGATTATGACGTGATTGAGGTTCCTTATGAAGGAGATTCCCTGAGTATGCTCCTAGTTTCTCCTTTTGAAGAGGACGTACCACTTTCTGCTCTCATGAAAGGACTTGGAGGTCATACTCTGGCAGAGTGGAGAAAGGGGCTAAGGAAAGTTAATCGGCAGCTGGCTCTACCCAGGTGAGAGATTAAGAGAGAATACGAGGGCCTATAAAATGACTGTACTAATAGCATAACATGACTGGGGAGAACAAGCAGGCCATTAATCCCAAATAGGCTCGCCATTTTCCTATCACTAAAGTGAACCTAACACTTCAGATACTCATGGTATCTAGCACTATATCAAGCCTGGACTTGAAAACTCCCAGAGTTTCTGCCTCCACATCGTGATCACTTTTGTCACGCTTAGCTAATTTATGAGACAGTGTTTATCGTGCGTCACAAAATCCTTGGCATCAGAGCCAGTATGACCCATTTTGGAACCTGAGCCAGTATATGATGACGTTATATTGCAATAATGTCTGTGTTTGATTTCTCTCCAGGTTCACTATTGACACACAACTGGACCTGAAGCCTGCTCTGACTCAGATGGGACTGGGCGACCTCTTTAGCCAGAAGAATGCTGACTTCACTCGCATCACCAGTGAGTGTCTTTCCTATATAAGGAGCCATGTTTCTGCAGCAAAACTAATGCTGCACAAACTCTCTGCCACTTATTTTTGGAAAT
Source organism: Gymnothorax javanicus (assembly GCA_029692085.1). NCBI lineage: Eukaryota > Metazoa > Chordata > Actinopteri > Anguilliformes > Muraenidae > Gymnothorax > Gymnothorax javanicus. Next base: position 16,787,712 of record CM056204.1, read on the forward strand.
CTCCCCAATTCCATCGCAAGTGACCTCAATACTGGCTTAAGGCATTTCACAACATGATATCACGCTTCCTCATCACGTTCTAGCAGCGTTCGCTGGCCCTAGACAGACTCAGAGGACCAGTATGTTGAAAATGTAGCATTCATTTGTTAGATGTTATATATAAATCATCATGAGCCTGTTTTAAGCAGTCATCAACACCTACAACCTCTACTCCCTCTAAACAGTTGTGCTAAAAACAACTCATAATGTGTAATTTTCTTACACTCCTCTTAGTCTACAGTGCAGTTACAGACAGGGTAGTGAGTCAGAATCTCAGGTTGCCTTGAAAGAGTATTATTCTGGGCCCCCCTTCTTAAATAAAACATGTGGGTCTCCAGCTGTGCGTATTCCCAAAATTATGACTCCTGGAATTGTCACCAGTTTCCTCCTCATGGTGTCGATGTGGTCAGTGGCAACAGGTCTCTCCTTGATGCACAATCATCGTGTAGCAAAAAAGTAGCGACTTTGACACATACTTGTTAATGGGTACTCAACAAATGAGCTGGAATACCAAAAAAGTGTGTCAGCAGACTTCTCAGCATTTACCTGCAACAATGGGGGAGACTGGGGTACGATGAGCCATTGGGACCGATGAGTCACATCACTGTTTTTCCTATTTTAAGCAGCTCTGACATCTATTGATTATACATATTTGATATGGCTCGTTGGTTCTCATGACCCATTGGTCCCCAGTCTCCCCTATTGTGCGAAGCCTCCAGTTACTTCCATTTACCACCCTACGTGTTTCAAGATGACAGCATATTTAGCCAGTCTTTTGCAATTTTTGTTCACATTCAACTAAATCCAGCTATGAAACACGTTCTTTTTCAGCTGAAGAGCAGCTGTGTGTATCAAAGGTTCTTCAAAGGGTAAAGATCGAAGTCGATGAAGAGGGAACTAAAGGCTCTGCGGCCACAGGTATTGTCACAGTTTACTGATATTTTTGATATTTAATGACCACATATTTTACCACTTGCCAGTAATATCTCTCTCTTAAAGAATGCAGTAGAGAGGAGTTCTTTATGTAATGCAATGTCTGTAAAAGTTTAGTTCTGAAATGTTGTACATTCATTAAATACAATGATGAAGCCTAATTACATAATAATTAATGTGATTTTTAAAAATATCCATTCACTTGTATGTGTATTTATGAGAGGCTTATATCCAGTCAAGTTCCCTGCGCAGCCCACCTTAGGGTCACTAATGAGCAATATTGTGCTGTTTAAGAGCAGCTGCATGGAGATTGACTTCACTCTTTCATTTGTGTCCCCAGCTGCCATCATCTTCTCTCGAATGGCTGTTGAAGAGATAACCTTAAACCGGCCATTCCTCTTCCTCATCCAGCACAAACCCACAGGTGAATCCCATAGTACTTTGATTCCTTCAGTCTCTTTTGCTCTCTTCACGTATATACTGTCCTGCCTCAGGTCTGTCTGTTTTGTCCTGCAGATTATTTCCCTCACCATCTGACATTTGTTTTGCCTCTTTGCATATTTCAGGTGCTGTTCTGTTTATGGGTCAAGTAAACCAGCCTGAGCAACATTAGCTCACAGTCTCAAGATGAAGACCATCACCATCGCTCACAGGCTTTCCGCTATAGAGCACACCTGTCATCCAGACTGCTAATTATCCATGCAGAAAAATCTTAATTTTGAATAGCTATCTTTAGTGGTTTTTAGTGGTCATCCTGAGGCGTGTGGTGGAGAGGAAATGTGTTCGGACAATTTGGGTTATTTTTTCCAACATGGTCATTTTTACAATCCATCATTATTGATTATAACACAAGAGCTATTAGCAAAAGCTTTCATGGTCACATTTCTTCTGAAGCGCAAGGTAAAAGCAATAATCATATGTTATCTTTTTCAAAATTTTGAAGAGCTATGATTTTTTTTTTTTTCAAAACACGCATACTTACTTGGGAAAACTGATTAGTTTGGCGCATTTAATGCAGGAGAGCTTATATTTTCATAGAAAAGATATATTTGTTTTGATAATTTATATTTTGTTGATGTTTTGTATGAAGGCGTACGCAAAATATGACTGTTATTTCATATTTGAGAGAATCAACTCATTAAGAAGAATGATTCTGAAAAAAAAGATTGCACTGTAAATGGGAATAAGATAAGGTTTAATGTTCATTGGGGCCAGCATTCAGGAATGACTGAAGGTGTGTTGTCAACAAAAATACTTGGAATACTGATAAGAAAACCAACACTATGTTTTTTTTATCTTTTTTTTTTTTACTGAAAATGTGTGTCCTGAGTGTTTGTGTTTCATGAACTAGATATGACTGAAGTTCTAAGCTTGAAAAGATCTTTTTGAAACCTACTTATTCAAATGATGAGCTGAAGAAACTAAGATGTATGTATTTTTTTGTTATTTTGTGGTTAATAATGGTGTTTATTTTCATACTGATTCTTGTGGAAAAATACTTAACTGTATATTTTATGTATATTTATATATTTATTGAGAGTGGAAATAAAGTTACTAAGAACATTTTATATAAACAATGTTTTCTGATGTCAGTTGTGATATCCATTTCCATTCAGGATAAATGAACCCTTACTTGTGGTTAAGAATTTGAGACATGTTGCAAATGCAAAACTATTAAAGAGTCTACAATTCCTCACCATCGCTGGGTTAAACAACTAGCACTGCACATAAATTATTGTGCTACTAGGCTGCCATGCCAGACAATGGTGCTTTTTTTGGGGACGACCACAATGAGGTGCTAGGGCTTGTATTTCACACCACAGCCAAATGGTCTCAACCACAGAAATTGTCGCAGTTACTGCAGTGAGCAATTCCAAAGGTTGTACGGCTGAATGTACCTCACTCAGTTGCGTGCCACTAACGCCAGAATGGAGCATTCCTCAGCTGCCGGAAGCGAGGCATTGCCCAGACAGCGAATGGACTCCAGCCAGTAATGGACAGTAGTGAAATGCCGAAAATAGACTTTTTTTCCACCAGAAATGAGCTTCAATCAGTCCACGTCGAAACCAGGGAAGAATAGCAACACTAGGCAAAAAACACTAGGCTGGGCAAAGGGCAAAACAGGCAAAAGATACAAAATCTAGAAGGAAAAAAATACGCAAAGGTCAGTCCAAACTCGAAAACTGTAAAAGAGAATCAAAATCAGGAAACAGACACTTGTAACAAGGCTTGTAAGTACAGCAGTGACAGACTCACAACAAGAACTAAAACTGAGGGCTACTATAGACATTGGGAGCTAATGAGAGAAACTGTCACAGGTGCGACCCCAGGGAACAGAGCAAACGAGAGCGTGGCTACAAATGGAGAAATGCAGAAAAATTAAGAAAACAGAAGGGAGGACAAGAGAAAGGGAACATGGAGACACAATGGAAACTAAATGACATAAACATGGCCCCGTTCCACAAAACAGGATTGCTGAGTAAACCAGATAACGGCTCAAAATAGAACAGCTCTTTTTACTTCAGTCCACGTTCCAGATTTGAAAGGTTTCCAGGCCTTTGTCAGTGCTATTAACCAGCTAACTGTGTAATCCTGCTTTGTGGAACTGGCCCCAAAACAATGAAAAATATTCAAGTAAATTCATGACATAAACAAAACGTTGCCAAACACAGCTAACAGAATAACCACACTGATAGGCACGCTTTCACCAAGGATTGAATTATATATCAATAAAGTGCTGAGGGTAATTTCCTACGAGCCTTTCCTGTCCCATAGCAACTGGCATAATGCTACCTTCAGGCCACTGCTAGCCAGTGCTTCAGTTAACCTCTGCTCTGATAACCGGGAAAACAATCATGTCCCAGCATCTTCAATCTAAATGATAAAATACTCATTGTAAAATGTAGACATAAGCAGAGTGATGAATACCTCACTGTAGAAACAAATTGTGAAGTTTGACTGCTTGCTGCACATCGGCAGTGCATAACATTCAAAATGGCAGGAACTGAAAAAATGATTTAGCAAACTGCCTCATATCGTCTTTAATTATTTTTGAATGAGTATCTGGGTTTAAAAACCCTCCAGGCAGAAAATGGTGATTTACCAGCTTGTTTCTTTGCACAGTAACTCTTGAACGCTATCAATAGGCTCACAACCAGACGCGGTTTGTGGACCACCATGTATTGGCAAAGTGTCCAACAACCTAACTTCTGCTCCGTAAAGTAGCCTGCCAGCTGCCGCAGTGGGCCCAACACCCCTTTCCCTGGCAATTTTAGGAGGTGGAAGGGGGGGGGTTGTATACGTGTCAGACAAATGCAGGATGAAAAGCCTTAGCATTTAGCTGACGAGGAAGGCTGTGGTCTCTGGTGAATGGTTCTGGAGGGCTACCCTTGGCACCTTATGGGCGTTGTGAGCTGTGAAGACTGTAGTGTTATTAGCATGAGTCCCAGAGTATTATTATTAGTATAAGTGTTAGTTATGCAACGTAGTGTTGCTGTACATCTGTACAGTCGTGCCAGTGACTCCTCTGCGCCCCACATTGGGATAGCTCATATCCTATTGGGGTACTTTGTCATGTGATACCTATGTTATTGGGATTGAGGGCTTGTTGCAGCCATCTAAAAAGCAGATGCTACAATATGCATGAATTTACAGCACTGGGGCAGTGTCAGGGACTCTGGTTGAACATGGTAGAGAAGCAGATTCCCTGAGCTCACAGATAGATGGCTCTGGGGGGGGCTTGAAGTATTTCTCCAGCAAAGTAAGCATTGAGGATGATTTGGCTGACGGCTCAGACAAATCATCTCCACAGGACACCGGGACAGTTCAGCGAGGGAGGGAACCCCATGCACCCGCAATATGTTGCTCACTTACGTAACAGCGGAAATGTTCGTGCAGTGTTGGAAGCAGCCTATGATATCACCTCCATCGCCTATGACTGCTGCAGCGGCTCATAAATAGAGCCTGGTGGTGTCCTCTGGGCTGCAAGTTCTCCTGCACTGTTGGCGCATGTCTACTCCCTCTACTGCTTTTGCTGCGAGCACCAGATGCTCAACAAAACAGCCTGATGATGTAAAATCCCAAAAGAAGAACTCCTTTGGCGACAAGCCACGCAGAATATCATCTATCCTGGAAAGTGGCAATACAAAGAAACCAAAATAATGCAGATATAAGCTAATATGGCGAAGGTAGATTAATAGTCATAAAATGATGTTTGATTTGATTTTTGGACTGAGGCACAGGATGAGGTGCAAATGATTAACCCATTAATTTACCTCTCCCCATTTTTCACTCATTTAAGAGGCCTGACACTGTCTGACTTCGTAATGATGTTTGAAGGAGCAAGGGTGCAATATTTCTCTAATGCACATCTTTTTTTTAACCCCAAGCCTCATCTTCGCATCATTTTATTCTTTCTGATCTCCCTTGGATGCGTTTCCCAAAAGCGTAATTGCTAACTAAGTTAGCAACTTACATAGTTCATCCTATCACAATCAGTGGTTCCCAACTATGTAAGGTAGCATCTGTGCTATTGGGAAACGCACCCCCAGATTCCTGAGGCTAAGAGCAGTACATTTTCAAAGGTAGTAAGGCAGTGATAAATAACAATTGGAATGAGCCCTTGAAGACAGCTTCAGCTGAATTGTTCACATGATTCCAATGGGGACCCGCCCAGATGACATCCTGAAAAACGTGAATAATCGTCACGTGATGCGAATGTCGGGCAAGCATCGGGCATCTGCCATAGAGAACCATTGAAAACGAGATGCACTAAACTGCTTGTTATTCCTCTTTTTCTCCATGGAATGAAGTGGAAATGTGTGCTCAAAGGTAGTTTAAAAATAGAATTACTCCTCCCGAGACATATATCGATGAATATTAACTGATTACACTAAATGAATGGGCGAATGACGAGCGGTAAATTTAGTCACACTCCTCCCTTTCTTCCCCGTCCCAGGCTGCGACTTATGCCCAGGTAACCTGGGGTGCATCTCAAAGCGTAAGCTACTTCCTTCGTAGGCTGCATTTTTAGGGGTCGTCACTTAATTCCATCCGCCAAACTGACATGACAACATTTCATTTCTGTTAAACAGCTTTGGCTTAAGCGAATCATCTCTGGTTTCCCTAACCGCAACCTTAACTCTAACCCCTAACCCTAAACCTAGCCCCAAACCTAAAATTTAACCTTATCCTTAACCCTAAAAGTCAGTTTGACAGATGGAAGTAAGTGATGACCCCTAAAAATGCAGCCTTCGAAGGTCGCAGCCTACGCTTTGAGATGCACCCCTGGTCAACCTGCTGCCTTCTGATACGTGTGAAGACCCACCAGCAGCGAAAGGTGTACAAAACTCCTTTAGTAGTCTTCACAAGCTTTGTTCCCTTACTTAGCATTATTCTTGAACATTAACATATTTTACATGCACTGCGAGGTTTGAAATAAGCGGTATCGCATCACATTTGCGATCTAAAAATGCCTAATTTCGAACCAAAATGAACAATACTGGACAAATGAATCGTAGCCTCTGCGAAATAAAATCCTAACAACATAGGTGGAATAACTTCAAATTCTAGCAAAGAATCATACAACTAGTGTATTATCAAGTAGGTTACGAACTGGGCAATTCCATGGTAACGGAATTACGATCAAGAGTAATTTTCATGTCATTTTTACCTGCCATCTATTACTCAAATGCAATAGCTACTTGCCTGTGCTTTTATCAGTTCCACTGGCATGCCTACTGAGCTGTATAACACAAAGTTTGGGGTAATCTATTTTGTAGAAGGCTATACGAAGGTGAAAGTGTCGGTAACGGAATTATGGCAGAAAAAATGCCATTATTTTTGCCTTAACTTTGAAAGGCATTTCTCTGAAATCTGGCAATGATGGGCAGTAGGTTTAAGCTTAAGTTAGTGGCCTAGGATGTTGACCAGGCCATGGTAAGTTTATATTGACTGGTACATTCACAGATATTTTGTAGGATTGCATTTATGAGAAAAAGACACCGGTAACAGAATTACAAAATAGTAACGGAATTACAATCTGAGAATCTACTAAATTTATTATACTCAAAACAACAAAGCAATTGAAAATTGGTATCATAAATGATGTTTGTGCTGTTGACCTCCTGTTGAACCAAAATTTTGATCAACAAGTCAGGGCAAAAGGAAGGCAATACATGATATTGATGAGAATAACTAATTTTTCTACAAGGACAGTATATATATATATATATATAATGTCTCTTAAATAGCACAAAATGCAGCATGGGATGCCGCTCAATGCGCTTTACATAATTAAATTGACAGCTGAGGCAACCGAGGAAGCCTCCCGGATTAGGTGAGTCTTATGTAACAGGTGAGATTAATGCATATCAACCGTCTTGAAGACCATTTTAATTTGCAAAACTAATATCAAAACTCAAAATATCAGTTTTATTCAGAAATGAAAAAGCAAGAAACTTACGTGCTAGTTGGAGGATTGCTGGCTTTCGATATTGAGCATGAGCAGATGTCGGACATGGGATGTGTTGTAAAGGTTTGGTCCTTACAGCCCCTCCCCTTTCTAATTCTTTCACCTCCACCTTAATGGGCCACAGGTGGAACCCATTAGGGTGGAGGTGTTAGCAGAGTATATAGGGCTGGCAGGTGCCAGCCCTGTTGCTGCTACATTTTTTGTTTCTTTTCTCCTAGTTTGTTTGCTGCTCCCTGTTATTTTTAAACCTGCTGTTTTTGGATTTTGTTTTAATTAAATTCAGTTTCTTTACTCCGGTCTTGGCATTTGAGTTTCTCCTTTTTTTTCTTGGCCCATGGTCTAAGTGCCCGTCGGATTGCTTTTGGCATCCGGCGGGAATAATACCATGACATGTGTATTCTGAGCAAAGACTATCAATGTTTTATCACACCTAGACTCAACAAGCTTCATTGAGTAACTGACCGCAAGGGGCACAAGCCATGCTTTCCCAATCTGAAACCCCGTGTAACATTCACACATTATATATGTTATACAAAGTGATGCTGTCTTAGTAAAGCACAGTTCCTGGTGGAACAGGATGCTGGTAAAAGTGATGGTGAAGAAGACCCCACACTACAGAACAAACATTCATTCATACCCTTCCCCAGCAGATGCTACTCCTAAACCAAACTATACTATAAATTCCTGCTAATCCTTGAATGAATAGTTATGGAAACGTAACTCACAGGAAGAAACACTCAACTATAGAGGTCCAAAACAGTGAACCACTATGCTCCATAAAGTCCTCGTGCCACCTTGTGCCATCTTCTGTTTTTCACTGGCTTTCAGAATAATTCTGTAATTCCATTACTGGCGTAATTCCGTTACCACGTAATTCCGTTACCACAAATTTTTCAGGATTACAGCTAAGTATTAGAGAGGTTAATATCTGAAATTCAGTATAGACATAAGAAGGAAGAGAATTCTTAATTACAATAAAATAAATGCAGAAATAAGATGATGAAGAGAACTATACTGCAATTTTGGTAACGGAGTTACATTGAAAAAATGACAAATTTCACAATGAGCCACTGAAATTGTGTGTTTCCATTTCCTGCAATGACTCACAGTCTCAAACACTTTGGCTACCAATGTATGGTAATACAATAAAAACCAGGAAATAGCTAAATATCTTTCAGGAGTTGTCAGCTTTGGAAAAATAACCTTTGATCCTTGTCCTGGAGCTAAAAAAAATTACAAAATTGCATCTAAATTTTGAGAAGACCGTCAAAGATATTTTAAAACGGTTTTCAGTGTCAGATTTGGTAATGAGTCATCTACATGAAAGCCTATATATTTCTAATATAAAACACTTTTTTAAAAATTGCTGTTTTAGCAACTCTCAAGTGGAATTGCCCAACTGTTATCAAGCTAGCTTGCCGTTATAAACTTGTCACAGGGGTCACAAATTAAAGTATGAATATGTAGTCTTCCTTGTTATCCTGCCGTGATTCGAGCATTGAACACGTTGCTTCTGCATTTCTGTAACTGGCTAAGCGTAAACGAAAAAAGGGTTGTTATTGTCGTGGTTTTATGTTATCTGGACTGCTCCTTATCTGCGTTTCCCCGTTAGCTGTCGATGGTGAAGTGAATTTTTTTCAGAGCCATTGTTGCTATCGCTTTTGCATTTCCCGTGGCAGCAATGTTTTATGGTCCCCATCGTCCACACAAGTTAGATCTAAAATAAAAGTTGATAATATCGCCTAAAAACCTACTTTTCCTAGCTCGGCACGTTGCCTCCTGTTGTTGGCTTGCTCGACTTCCGGGTTCAGTGAATGACGTTCACCTTACGCATAGGCTATTTTTAGATATAGGGCGGGTCCCCAGGGGAGCAGCTAATTGACACTAGAAGCTAACTCGTGGATGCAGGCGTGTTATGACTGTGGGGCCTTTTGCCACCAAATAATATGCATGGGTCACTGACCAGAGGTGAATAGTTCAATGGGAGTGGAAATTGAACTTGAACTTTTTTCTGTGAAGCTCAGTAAAATATGTGTAATCCTGGTGGGCAAAAAATTGATTGAAAATACAGTTCAACATCTTGAAATGTAGTTTAAAAAAAGAATAGCTTCTTTGAAGCAAAGTTACATTTTGCGTGGACTCCGAAGGGAGAAATTTGGTGCTGAAGCTGCAATACCGCCAGTAACCACTGGAGGTTACCAGCTACAAAGGGAATGTCCCAGTCCATGGAGTAGCCCATCTTTGTTTTTAATCAATTGATTATGTCTTGTAAGCTCATAACACATAGCTACATGCTTGTAAACTCTATTTTTCAGCCATCAGATCTCTCGCCAGTTATTCAAAGTGCTTTCCCTGTAGAAATTCGTTTTCTGCTAAAATCGATGTCAGCAGTAAACTAAATGTTTCTGATATCCGCGGAACAGAGTATTTAGCAGAGGAACTAACCCGAGAAACGGTTAAAAAAAGCATTGGAAGTATTGCAAGGGAGCCCAGTGCTAACTTGCTTCCGGGGTTTAGGCTGAGGTAGGCATGAATTTTGCGCACTAACATACTGTGGCTCTTAATGCAGTCACTGTCGGTATTTGCGCAAGTGCTTTCACGTTAGTGTCCAAAAGAGGCTTGCAATGTTCACCTCTGCAGTGTCCAGGTGAAGAATACTTGGCCGAACATTGAACGTTAGTTCGTCCCTGAACCCTGGGATTTGAGCTAGCTTGCTAGCTCGGTGGCTAGTCATCATAGCTAGTTACCAATTTGAGAGAAACAGACGAAATGGTAAGTTGGATGGCTAAGTTAACGTTAATGTCGGGTAAACTAGATAGGTTGTTAGCTAGCGAGGTAAGTTGGCTATCTAGCAAATGCAAGCTGTGTGACTTAAGTTAGCACCTTCCACGCCTGCCATCTGAACGTGTTTATTCGGAGAGCATCGCTATATTAAACGTAAAGCCTTACATTTGCTTCTAATCGAATTGAATGATGTGACTGATTTGCTCAACAGACAGGCGGGAGGTGTCTTCGTGGCTATACATCTAGCTAATGTAAGGTGAGCGAGCAAGTGACTAGATTCGCCAGGTAGTTCAATTTAACGTTACCTGCCCATCGTTGTAAGTAAAAGCTTGCAAGCATGACCTAGGTGGGTAGTTGGGTAACTTGGTTTTAATAGCGTTGGCTACTTAAAATGGTTGCATTGGGGCAGAAAGTTATTTTTTTCTGAGGGAGAAACGTTTTCCCCCTTTTGCTAAAATCCTGTGGCATTTAAAATGAAACTGAGACGAATGAGCCCGTCTAAAAAAAAAAAAAAAAAAAATAACATTTAAGCTTTGTTGGGAGCAAGTAGATTAAAATGTATGCTGTTAACTTAGTTTTAAATATGAGGTGGGCAGCATTCATGTACAACTTCAGTGACTTTATGCTTTGAGACAAAATTATGTAAATCTTTTTAAACAAGGGGCATTTTCCCTCCTGCTTTGCGATTCCTGGGGCGTTTTTGCCCTCCTTAATGTCCTTCCTTGATGTAAATGGTCAACCTGTCCGTTGCAAGGACAGAAAATGCCATCCGTCAAGGTGTTATATTGTAATTGAAGGAAGATATAATTTGCTGCTCCAGGTTTGAAACGGAGTGTGAACGCCAGCTTGCAATCTCAAGAGCAAACTATCCAAATAACATTACCTAACAATACTTGTACTTTTTTGCACGGGGTGTGTCCGCAAGCTAAGGTTTATATGGTTAGCCTGCTACATGTTTTTCACCTGTCCGGTTTTAGTTACTTGGGCTATAGCTAACTGATATACACAGTGGAGAATCGGTGGGAAAGTATCGAACCGCAATGTTCGCGACCAGTCAAGGCGACTATCGGCCGAAATCCTGCCCTGCACTGTCTCTTTCAGTAACAAGAACATCACATTTCATACAATGAATTTACATAATGCTTGCTAGCTAATGGTCCAGCTGCGCTTAGTTTGTGCTTGTACAGACTCATAATGTCTGCTAAGCAAATAAGGAAATGGCTGGAAAGGGTGCCTCTCAACTGCGCTGAGCTCGAAATGCAAGAAAAAAGTTTCTCTGTCCGGAAGAATATCTCCGACAGAGCCATTGAACTTGCAAACATTTATAGGGTCCAGTCTCCTGAAAAGTTGCCTGAGGGTAACTTGTAATGTAATCCTTCTTTCACTGTGGTATAGCAGCCGCATATGAGAAGTTTAACCGAGGTGCTGACTCAAAGATCCCACGATGACACCCAGACCCTTCAATGAGGGGAGGGGAGGGGGCTCCCCGCTGTTTTGGCTGACCTGCTTGCCTCTTACAACCTGCCGCTTGTGTATTCCTACTAAAATCGTCCTCCATCTCTCCACCTCAGTTGACGTCTGTTGAGTTTTCTGGCTCTGTTGGTGGGTGCTGGACATTGGTGGTGGGGTTAGATTCCCCAATTTGACTGTCACGCTTGGATTACCGACGAGAAAGCGCTGTATAAATGCAACGTTTATTCGATTAGCAAATTTTATAAAATAAAATTCTAACGGTGAACCAGTAAGGTGCTAATTAGGTCTCTGAACTCAGTTGTTTTTTTTTTTTTTTTCTTGGTTATTTCAAAATGTTTTTCTTAGAATGTAACTCAAAAAAGCCACAGAACAGGTTGACTCGGTAAAATACCTTCATTATCAACAAAATGGATGGTGTTACTGGCTGTATGGCTGCAATTTCACCAAAAGGAAACTATATACTTCCGTCATTCCATCAGTCAGAATTTTCTCACATAGTAAAAAATGATGGATTTGCGTAGTTGGGTCTAGCATAATGTGTCTTAAAAGGGCAAGTAATTTGTATAAACATCATGAGCAGCGCAATTCAGAAAAGTTAACAACTTGTTAAAGTTCTAGGATTGCATTTGTGGTTGAAACAAAAACAAGCATAAACAGGGGGCCTCCAGGACTGAGTCTGTGCAAAAACCAGCCTACGCACGAGGCCTCTAGGACTGAGTTTGACAACCACTGTCCTGGATGATTCATCCCTTAATGTGGGCAGATGTATCCCCATTCAAACTTGGGTGGGCACCATTTATCAAATTAGACCACCTGCCAGAGGTGACCTTGACCTCCCTCCGTGTGATCTCTGTTGCAGTTCAATTAAAGCTGGAAATCTTTTTGCACTAATGCTGTGTAAAGCTGGGCTCACTAAGGATTATTAAGCTGATTTTGGGACCTGTCCCCCCCCCCCCAATTTCTGAGCTAAGACCACTTTTTAAATTTATTTTTTTTAATGCACTACAGATTATTTTGCCAGATTCTCCTGTGTTTGACGTCACCAGATCTGCTCTGAATCCCTTCTGGACAGCACCAATTTCAAATTGAAAATATTAAACGTTGAATATTTCCAATCCCATATGGGGTGGGGTGGGGTCCACACCAGGATGAGAAACTAGACTAATGAAATGTACGATTTTATTTCATGATACATGGTGTCTCACCTATAAACATCAGTTACGATTGCAGAATTATGTTGGTATAGGCCAGGCTTTACTCTTATTACTTGTTGAAGCAAGCCTGTCTTCTCATCTTTGTTAAGGGAATAGTTATACTTGGTTCCTATGCTCACTTATCGCTGGAGAGCGTAGGCATATAAAATGCTTGTTCCTTTGCTACAATTGCAGCTTATTTGAATATTTATTGGTCTTCGTCTTGCGTAACTGCCCACTGTGGCATTGCTGAATCAGACTGCACCCTCACAAATGGCACTGTGCAGTTATTCTTTGGCCCTGACACTGGGTGATAACATTTGTTTGATTCTTAATTCCGCCTGAAATGTCCTTGCGTCTCGCTCGCTGGATCACTACTACATAAATTATTGTTGAGAATTTTCTGGTAAAGCTGAGATTATAAAAAAAGAGGAAACAGTCTGCACACTACAAGCTCGCAAAAGTACTAATTTATTTATTATAGGCAACGTTTCGATCAGCAAAGATCTTCCTCAGGCAATTGACAAAAGAGACGAGCCTCTCCTATGGAGACAAGACAATCATTCACAATCATTCACACCTGTTAGTCAACAGGTGGTATGACATCACAAGGTGGCAATCACATGGAAGTATAAACATTATATATACAGCACCCCAATCACGACATTACAAATGCTGAAAAAATAAGAAAAATCCTTATACAGGGTGGGGAAGCAAAATTTGCAAAATAAATCACCATCCATAGATTGTATATTATTCTCAACTGGCATGTTTATTGAAAAAAAGAGATTAGACTCAGATTACAGTTTATAGTCTTTGCTTTTTCAAATAACAGGTGCACACAATTCAGGGGAGTGGTTGTGGGATTGTTTGTACTTTAAATGTTAGTGCAAGTTTTGCTTCCCCACCCTGTATATGAGGAAATTTATTTAAAACAGGGTCCTGGTGTAGTGTTTTGGCCTGTGTGAAGAAAAAGATAGGAATAAATATACAATACAAATACGCAAGGCACATTAAAGGACCTGACAACATTATTACCATTGGGTAGTTTTTATCCCCTGCCGGGCGATAGGCCAAAAGGGGATTATGTCGTGGCGCAGTCCGTCGGTCCATCCGTCTATTTGTCCGTATCAGAAGGTACTTGGCTGGTGAAATCAACTCCTCCTACGGTTTTCATAGCATGTCCCTGAAGCTTTGCGCATATGCTGCAGATAGACTGATGATATGCATATTGCAGTCGCGACTCCAGTGGGGGATTATGGGCTCTCAGAGCAGTCTTGTCATACTCTCTTTGCTGTCTTGTACCCTTGGCGAATAAATGGCAATGCTGATTTTTTTTTTTTTTACTTTTTGTGAGTAGTCTTGTTATTATTAAATTGCTAAAATGGAATTTCCCTCACCATAGCAAGTGGTCACTTTGTTTACTTATTTATTAGGATCCTGTTATTCATGCACTTGGTAATTGATTAGATGGAGAATTACAGGCTTTTATGCACAAAATGTGAACATTTTATATTAAAGTTCTCTGTCAAATCTCAAAGTCAAAATCTCAGTGAATTCCTGGAGTATTTTACCAACACTCTCCATTAGGGGCCACTGTGTTCCTTTCATGTTTTAACGGAGGGTTCAGATAATGTCTCTGTACCGGTAGAAAACGCTGCAGCATGGGCCAACGAAAGCACTCTGGAATCCTGCGTTCTCTTACTGGTGGATACGTTCAGTTCAGATGTCTGAAGTAACTCTCTGATAAAGTAGAGGCGTAGGGTAAGTATGGAGTAGAGATGCTGTAAATCAGTCTATTGTTCTGCTTAACCATCAGCCTCAATAAGATGGAACTGTTTTCTTTTGCTTTTAAGTTGTTTGTGATCTTTGGTTCCCAAACTGAGCTGTTCTGTGAGGTGGTAGACATGGATTTCAATTAAAATAAAGGATGCAGTGATTAAAATGATATGATGTAATGTGGAATTTCCCACAGAAATGAATTACTAGGTGGTTGCCATGATGGGGTTAGGTTTTCAGACGATTACATGTATGTATGATTATCATGTATTGTCAGTCATGTGCTGTATGTTGTGCTATTGTGGAATCATTGTTTTGCCATTCATAAAGAAATTGGTGTAAAGTAGAGACGTGTTGTCCAGTATGCGTGATGGGATCTGCTTTTTCAACGTCAGTGGATGCACTTCTGTTTACGTTTCATATCGTCAGATCAACAGAAGCACACAGCTTTAAGTATATGGAGATCAGTCCTATTTGTTTTGTGAAAGCCCTGTGTGCATACTTGCAAACAGTCTGAGTTATGTAGCCAGGCATAGATCCAAAAAGCACAGGGAGAGTGGTGCCTTTGTGGGCATTTTTAAGATTTGCTTGAAAATGTGTTGGAGTTCCCTGGCATCCCTCTTGTGCATTGCTATATTTGTGTGCAATCTTTAGGGCATCGTTACGTTTTTTCAGTATTTTGTATTTCTGCATTAGGCATATACCTGGTATAGGGAATACCTTCCATCTCCCTGAGAATAGGAATTATTTAATGCTCATTGGCCCCATTAGATTGAACCATTAGGCCTGGTATTTGACCTAAAGTATTAGCGAAATGGGAGAAGATGTTTCTGGATTGCGCTTGACCCAGATAAGCGTGCTGCTCTGTCTTTTTTTTCCGTTCATAGGGAGCTATTTTAGCGGAAAGTGACCCCTTTTACTTTCTCACCGACAGACATCTGTCGTCAAGCCCTCAGCCCTGTCTTGTAGATGTCACCGAGTCCTCCTGAATGTCATCGCATGCTGCAGTGTGATGGTTTGTCTTGGTTGAAATTAAGAAGCCAAGCCAGAGCTATGAAGGACTACTCCATATCAAGTAGTGTCCACTTACCTCTGGCGATATCGTCAATCTGCAGTCTCCGCTATTCATCGCTATAGGTTCAGAGACGATTGTTTACTTGTTCTGCCTCCACCACACAAAGTGGGCAGGAGGCACAATATTTTGCTGTTATCTGTCTGTCCGTCAAACCGTTGAACTGGCACCCATATCTTGTGCGCACAATATCTGCTGAAGGAGTGGGTGAATTTTTACAAAATCAGACAAGGTAACTCCCCACAGAGGGCTGCTGAACTGATTAGGTTTTGGAGGTCATTAGGTCAAAGGTCAAGTTCACATAAGATCAGCTGTATGTGAGGAACGAACATCAACTTTTAGGGCTTATGAAGCTATGGCAGGTGGGTGGATTGCAATGTGCTGATGATTCCCTTAGCGTCATACACCTGAATGCTTTGGTATACTTTGTACATGTATCCTGTGAGCAAGAGTCTTCCTGCCCTGTTGATTTTTCCATCTTTGTTTCGTGATTGGTCAGTGCGGTGAGACGACTACTCTACTGTTCCTGTTTCTACGTTCATTCATGGAGAGTTTGAAGAAAGCCTGCTTTCTACGGAAAAGGCTCATGGAAAGAGGTGCAGAGATATGGGCTGCGTTCGAATTGTCTTTGTTTGCTTAGGAAAGCTCCTAACTCCTTGAAAATGACCTGGAAGTATTTATGAGGCAGCCATGATAAGTGTGTTTGAATTCTCTAAATGTGAAGGAAAGGAGCTTCAATGCTTCTTAACTTAATATCTCCTCTAGCAGAGGATGCACTGGACCATCCTTCATGCAAAGATAGGAGATAATGTCATCCCACTATTCCTTGCAGCAGCAATATTTAAAACGACACATCATCAATCCAGCCATTTTTGAAAGCAAGCAGACATGACAGGCAAGGGACTCATTTTTATGTCTCCATGTAGGAGTGCAGTTGGATTCTCTTAGTTGCATGGTTGTCTTTTCCTAAGTCCTTACAGATTCTTTTATACATCTTCCCTTAACTGAATGACGGTTTCCATCGAGATTAAAGGAAAGTGGTTCGTAATTGGATGATGGGACGTAATTTTTTTTTGACTTCTCCATTCACCCCCCCATTGACTCCCATTTTCCTCTGCACCTCCGGGCTTCCAAGTGTCCGAAGATGACGAGGAAGATGAATGCTGCAATCAGAGCGCTGTAGCCAATGTGTTGTTTCAGCTCTGACTCGGGGACAGCAGTAATGGAACACAACTGGTTATTGCCCATTTCTCACCGAACTTAGATGGGTGCAATTATGTTCTGCAGTTGCAACTTGCACTGAAGTTGTTTGGCAGAAAATTTAAGACAGGGTAACTCAAAGTCTCCCTCCATCTAATTATTAGTTGTCCTGAGCTTGGCTTCTCTTATAGAGATGGCCGCTGGCTACTGGGTGTCTGTATTCTGGGTGATTCAATCTGGCATCTGCTGTAGTGCGCTCTGTGATTTAATAACGATGCAGTCTTATTTCTAAATATGAGCGAAAAGCTATCTACAGTTGTGATGTGATTTGATTAGGGATAAACGTTGGGTACCTTTAAATCTACATCCTCTCACTAGGTTCTCTTAGTGTTCTCTAGTGGTTGTTTTCTGATATGGATTCGCCCTGTGTGTCAGAATGACTGCTAACCTGTAAAATATGTACTAGGTTGGTAGTTGACGCAGTGCCTCAACTAAGCTTATTATTTGACTATGTATTGAGGTGTATTTGACTACACCTCACATTTTAATTGTGGTCTCTTGAATGACACATCCTATTACGAACGTTTGCATGGCCGCTGTGACTTGTATGTGGACATTACGTAAGATTGACCGCCTCACTAGTGTAAACATTAAACAGGGCTGTGCTCTTTAGATCTGAATATGTTTCTGCTTTATAAATGCCAGCCTTGGTTTCTGGTACATCTGGTGTTTCTCAAACACGACTCTTGGTATTGATTTTATCAAGTCCGATATATGCCTGATTTTCCCCAGAGAATTGAAGCATTTCTGGTGAAGGATGATCAGTGATAAAAGCCTTCCCTCCTACATTCTGTTACTTTCGCAAGGCCAAGCATATTTACAGTACCGACTTCTGGTTTAGCAGCAATTCACAGGAAATCAAGTATCGCTGGAGATAACATATATTACCTTTGTCAATCCCTACTAGTTCTGATCGCCCCATTTCATTTTGTTGATGTCTGTTCATTTGAAATACATTTTTTTTAAATGTCAGCAGTCTGGTAATTGTTATAGGAATACTGTCCCTTGAAAAAACCTTGTGTTAAGTGCGCTTCTCTTGAAGAGCTGTCTTCCGTGTGGTGTGGTCTTACCTGAAGCCACCCTTTTTCTTTATTCATCATCACTTTCATTGTGCTCTCATCATATTCTAAAATACTGACTGATAGTTTTTTTATTACCCTTGTTCCTCCTCCTCTGGCTGCAATAACAGGACATTTTCACTCTGGAATAATAATAGCTGCTTTCTTAGGAAACCGATTATTGCTCCTCTTGTCATCAGTTTGAGTACCTAATGTTGAAATTATGTGACTAGGCAGTACCAGTGAGATGTTTGGACACAATTGTGATTACAGGACCCTATTTTTAGCGAAATTTCAGTGCTTTTACTTCAGTAAACATCCTCAAATAATGCAAGGCAAGAAGTGATTTGTCAGAAATTAAGAAGCAGTTGCATTCGGTCAAATTCTGGTATTTGTAACAGAACAAAACACATTTAGCAAAATAAACTGATCAGTAGATTCTTTCTATTTTCCAACAAGTGAAGTAAAATTTATCTAGTTTGGGAATTATTGGAAAGAGGGTCAAGGGGAGGTAAACCATAAGTTCGACACATCTCAGTGGGAACTTCCTTAGCTCTGCTGGTGTCTTAGATCTGTGACTGTTCTAGAAGAAAGATATTGTACGTGCGTCCATGGCAATTTTTTTTACAAATGGTACCTAGCCTTTTTGATGAATTTAAGAGAGTCCTTTTTCACAAAAAAAAATATATTTTTGTAATATTTGTTTGCCAGAAAAGGCTTGTTTGAAGTTTTGACTGGCACTGTATGTCAAAAAATGGAGAATCTGTATAGAAGGGTATCTTGGGGTAAGATCGGGTGCGGAGTAGAACTGCCCTTTTAAGCATCTGTGTCCTTTCAGGAATGGAACTGACTAGGGGCAAGGGCCCCTAAGCCCCAAAAAATTGGGCCCCTTACTAATGTCGGAGGGTCTCTTGGGTGCCGACAGGGCAAAGCGACATGAGGAGGGTACTGGGGTGGGTGGGTGGGGGGATGTGAAACCTATAAAGCATGTTCCGCTTTTATTAAAATAGGCCTACACCTAAAAGGCACATGAGGTGCATATTTAGGGTTTCAATTAATATTATGAATATACACCACCACCACCCTGTTCCATCATGAGAGTGCAGAGGGTAGATTTCATTGGTTACACTACATTACGAGCTTCACTGAGGAGCAGGGACATTGGGTGCAAAGTCTCTGAAGCCATTTTATGTGTTAGTGACTGGAGATCCTTAGCATTGTTTCTACTATGGCTGACACTTTCACCCAAAAAATAAACGGTTCATTCTACTGGCCAGCCCCCAGTCCACTGGAATTGCTCAAGGGCCCAACAGCTGTACTGATCTTACTTTGGCCCGAACCTGCAGTATTGAGTCCCGGGGGAACACTGTGATCATGAGGCTGATGAGGCTGTCGGCCTTGGTGCTCACTGCAGTGTGTTTCCTCACGCTAACAGTGTAGCGCATCGGCCTGTCTGTTCTGTGAGCGTCGAGTGGCTGTGGCGTGAACAGCTTCTGCCTCTGTAGCGCAGTCGACACCACGGCTGAGTGCTATGCTGTGTGCCTGGTGAGTGTGTGTAGCCACCTGTGACCTCTCTCCTGGGCTCTGCCTGTGTGGGTGTGTGTGTGGGCATCTGTCTGTGAGATCTCGTGACCGCTCTACCTTGCTGTGTGTGCATGTATGTGTGTGTAAACACGACCGCTCTCCATGCTCTCCACAGATGCGCTTCATGCTGCTGTTCAGCAGGCAGGGAAAGCTGCGGCTGCAGAAGTGGTACACCGCCACGGCAGAGAAGGAGAAGAAGAAGATGGTGCGGGAGCTCATGCAGGTGGTGTTGGCCCGCAAGCCCAAGATGTGCAGCTTCCTGGAGTGGAGGGACCTAAAGATCGTCTATAAGAGGTAGCTGTATGCTCGCCCGCGGCCAACAAGCTGCTCGCAAACCGCCAACACTGTACTCGCATATATCTGTGTGTTTTCCACATGGAACTGTGGCGTCAGTGCAGCTGTGCAGGGCACTCATGTCCTGAGCTCTGATTTTAATGTCTCTCGCCCCTGAGGGGGGGACTGAATGTTTTTGGCTTGGGTCCCGTTGAGGTCAGTTTCCGTGTCGGCATCTGTGTCGGTGTTCCCATAGTGTTTCCAGGCCATAACTCAGAGGCCATTCAATATTGCTTTTCCAAATTTTGTGGGTGCATTGATCAGCTACTTAACTGGTGCCTTTAGCTGTTTAAGGGTTTCTGGGAATTTTTTTTTTTTTTGGGGGGGGGACCGCAAGAGATGTTTGTATTTATGAGTAAAAATTAGGGCTGAACGATTTGAGGAAAATATCTCATTGCGATTTTTCTGGCAGATATTGCGATTGGGATTTGATTTGCGATATTTCTTGGAATCAAGCTTCAGTTCAATATTCACCGTGTACAGTAATGGTTATAAAGCATGTGACAAAATTACTATATAATGCCATCAATATATTACATACTATATATTCTAATGCAAGGATGAGAACTAAAAGCTTAAGAATTGCTTTCAACGTGTATTTATTATCGAAAATCATGCACATTCTCTAAAGCCCTTGACCAAGGGTACTATTATTACAACTAAAGAACTAAAAGAACCAACTTTGGCTGTCTTATAAAAATAAAAGTAATTCAAAAACAATCCTTAATTGTGTTAAGTTAAATAAAAAAGTGAAAGTTATATAAAACATGAAATAATTCCAACAACAGAAACCGTACTTTCCCTTTCTGTAAACATTCTCTGACATTGAAATAGGTAGGCCATACTTTTATAGCTCAAGAGAGCTAGGTTAAGTTAAATGAGTAGTAATACTAATAAGAATAACAAAATTAAAGAATTCCAATAAAGGAAATAAGGATATTGCCTTTATGTAAACAGTCTGACACTTTATTAGGTAGGTCAGTGTTTTATGGCTCAAGACAGCGACAGGTTAAGTTAGAGGGAGAAAAAAGAATTTAAAAATGCAACAATTAAAAAAAAAAATAGAATCTATGTCTAGAATCTAGTAACTTCTAGAAAAGTAACGTAGTTTAATAAGTGGTCGCACTCACAGCAGTATGGCCAAATATACTCAGTGCCTTGGGGAGTGGGTCTGCCTAAGTGTCACCGCCCCCCGGTACGCTGTGTGAAGTTAAAGGAATGGGCCCGCAGTGAGGCAGCGATAATTTCACTGGTCAATATGGAACCTGGCATTCTGTTAGTGGGCGATTTTTGACAGGAAAGTACCGCAGAAAAAAAAAAAAAAAATCTGAGCATGTGTAGAAATGTTTCCTGTGCGAGCAGAATCGTTTCAAGCGCGCAGCGGCAGTACTGAGCACGGAGAGAAAAAAATCCGAGCGCGAGCAGCAACGTTCCGAGTGCAAATGTTTCAAGCACAGAGAGACAGTTTTGTGCGCGAGGGGAAAAGGCTGAAGTTCGCCTACAAAAATCCGTCCTCGCAGCAGCAGATCCAAGCGCAAGTGGGGTCTATTTTAATGCAAGAGCAGAATTTTGGTGGAAAACTTTTAAAAATCTATGCATGAAATTGATTTGTCTGCCCTCACGTCGAAATACCACACTCTTGAATAAAGATTGGGATTTACCTCATCGCGCGTGTGGCATGCCGCATCTGATTGGTGAGCTTGACTCGGCATGACTGTCGCTCGCGGAAGACGGCGTGCAGTTGCACTATAGGAGACGCAACAGATCCTGGGTCAGTCAGAAGCGCTGCATAGCGTCAGTCTTAAATCGCAGCCTCTGCGATTACATAATTGCATTGTTTCAAATCGCGATTTCGATTGGGAAAAACGATAAATCGTTCAGCCCTAGTAAAAATACACTTTAGTTGTTGATGTTTTTCCAAGATCTCCCTGGTCTTCTTGAATTGTTCCAGAAACAGGTTCCCCACTGGAGAAATATGTTGCAGTGTCCAAATATCTTGACAGGTGGTGACTTGCCTCAGCGCTGATGTTCTTCACAGTGTGTGACCATCCTCTCGCTGCTTGTGAAGGCTCATTTTGGTGGAAATCGCTAATATATTCATGTCCCTGAGCCGCTGCCCTGCGTGTGCAGTGGTTAGTCGAGGCGGAACAGCAGTTGGCTGTGTGGGCGTATGAAACCCCATCAAACGGGTGACTCAAGTTCTGGAAAATTCTTTCTAATTCGGATTTAAATCGGCAGGCGAGCGGCCTTAGTAACTTTGTCCAGAGACTGCTCAGAGGGACAGAACAGTCTGCTGTGCATTCCTGTGCACTTTCTGAAGGATCTCAGGATGATATCCGACTCATAAAAAGCTAGTTGCATTACAGCTCTCATTTGTTCAAAGTGCACCAAAATGCAGTATTGAACAGGCTTATGAAGATCTTTTTACACATGCTTAACTCATAGCATGGCCAATGATTGGCCAGGGTATTTGTTCTTCCCCAATCACTGGCCGTATTATAGGTTCTGCATGTGCCAAAAGGTCTTGCATCTGCAAAAATCTCTTTGAAAATCAGGCCGTATGTGTTTCTTGCCATGCCATAGGTGGCCCCCAGATCACAGTTTTTCACTTTATATTTTCTGTATCTACTGCTTTAGGTTCAGTCTGCTGCAGAGAGAGTGTTGCAGGAGTGGGCGGATTCAATCCAATGCAAGTCACGGCAACCCTATTGATTTCAGAGTTCTGAGTGAATGGAAGACCTGAGCTTAGCACTAAATATGAGAGATTTACATGCAGATTGTTGAGCAATGGGCAAAGCTGTATGGCTGTATTTCCTTTGCCACCTCTCAGTTCTGTGCTGTGTGACCCAAATGCAAGGACTGGGTTGACCTGTTTCTTGTTTCCTGTCAATATGATAAGCTATCTCGCCTCTGTATGAGAGCGGTCTTACTCATAACCTGCATCTGTGGCTGTTGCTCACTGGTGTTTAACACCCAATTTTCCCGCAGATTGTGCGCACATGTTATGAGATGATGAATTTGACTTACTGTGCTCATTTTATTCATCTTTTTGAGCAGTGTGTCATTTCCATAATGTTAACTCTAAAGTTTCATTGCATTTTCATGGCGTGCATCTCTGTATATAGCCCACGCCCCTCTCTGCTATTGTGTAAACCTGCGTGTGTGTGTGTGTGTGTGTGTGTGTGTGTGTGCGTGCGTGCGTGTAAGTGTTCTCATTAATCCCTCTCCCCTCCATGCAGATACATATATGTATCTGTTTGTGTGTAGTTATCAGTCTGTCCTCTCTGCTGATACAGTATGTAAGTGCACTGATATTATGTTTGTGTTTGTGTGCATTAATCAGTCTCCTCTCTGCTGATACAGTATGTAAGTGCAGTGATATTATGTTTGTGTTTGTGTGCATTAATCAGTCTCTTCTCTCTGCTGATACAGTATGTAAGTGCAGTGATGTTATGTTTGTGTTTGTGTGCATTAATCAGTCTCTCCTCTGAGCAGGTACGCCAGTCTGTATTTCTGCTGCGCGGTGGAGGAGCAGGACAACGAGCTCATTACCCTGGAGGTTATCCACCGCTTCGTCGAGCTGCTCGATAAGTACTTCGGCAGTGTGAGTCACTAACTCTCTCCTCCCAGTGCGTTCCCTGACTCAGTTTTTAACTCGGCTGCCTCACGCTCGTGTCCTCTCTGTTCTCTCCTCTGTTCTCCCTCGCTCTGTTATGCTAATCTCGCACAAATGGGTTTGGTTTGCCTGTGTGCGCACCGTTGCTGCTTGAGGCGTGGAGCCTGGAGGGTTTCAGTGAAGCACTGAATCTCCTAAGATGTTTGTCTACATTTTGGCAGATGTGAACATTCCAGGGGTCAGAGGGTAAAAGTCAGGCCATATTTTACTTTCATCTTGCACTGAGCCAGCAGATTTCCCTAGATGAGCTCAACCTTCTGGCTGAATGGTTTTTATAATTGGTAAATCCAGGTTGTTGGCTGAAGATACTGGAATGAAGTTCAAGATACTGGAATGGTCTTTTACTTTCTAAACCCTGGATTGTAGACCTCTGGGTCTTTCCACTGGAAATCACCCAAGCGCCCAGTATGATGGCCTCAGAATGGATTCATTTGGTGATAATTTGTTGCCTGTAATGTCCAAATAAAATCGCAGGTGGCTCCAGTTCAATATCTCTCTCCGTTCCCATTTTATGGGCATTCAAAAAAGTGGGTGCGGCCCACATTAACCCTCAGCTTGCGGTTTATGGGCATTTTCAATGGGTTATAAATCATAAACTAAGAAAGATACTGACTTGATTCTTACAGGATATGTTTATTATGTGAAGGGTCCACTGGAAAAACGATCAAGGTCACTTTTCTGCACTTCTGAGTTATTACCATTTAAAGTTTCAAAACCTCAACACTGGAAAACTAGTTGTTAGAGATGTATATTATTTGTACCTTGATAAAGTCTGGTAATCTCCACAGTGTATACTTCTGAAATATTTATATCTGGTGAAGATATTGCATATTTGATAGAGCTCTGAAGTTAATAGTCCCTTGACTTTGATTGTTCGTTCATTGTAAATCATCAATATCCCAAAAGGTCAAAGCAATAGATTAACAAAAAGTGACACTTATCTTGCAGAAAAACACAGCTGATCGGTTACCCGAGGTCACGTGACTTGACCCTGATCATTCTTCCAGTGTTTTGCAATGACATTGATTGTTTTGTCTTTGTACACAGATATTTCAACACTGCATATTTTGGACTCTGATCATTTTATCAGAGTTCTGATAATCTGAAGTGAGACCACCAAGAGTCTGAATATGGATGGCAGGCCTAACTCAAAATCTCTAAAAATTGACCTTGATCATTTTTCCAGTGGACCGTTCATGTCTTAAAGTCTGTGCTGAACCTTTAACAAGGGTCATTAACCCTTTGTGTGCTTTGCTATTAACCCCTAAACATTTGAAATTTACTTGCGGGTGTGCCGGACATGCCAATTTCAGGTGAAATTTTGCCAAAGTGTCCTTAGAGTATGCCTTCTGCCATTCGTTTTGCTGATAGTACACCCAAAGGACTTTCAAATGCTTGCAAAAATATCCCCCCATCTCCATCCAATATGGAGGAACATTGACCCTTTTTCAGCTATGGAGTAACATTAACCCTTTTTCAGCTATGGAGTAACATTTAACACTTTTTCAGCTAATAGCTGAGATGGCGCCCTCTTTACCCACCGATTTGACCATATGAGCCTGTTTCGATTTTCAAAAAGTTGGTCTCAAATGAAAGCCCGTGCGAAATACTTCAAAACAAAACACAATTCAAGGTCCCCTATTATGCCACCAGGTGCACAGCTAATTAGCGATTATGAGCCAGTTCAAAGTCTCCCGTACCTGACATCACTAGGGGGACTGACCACCCAGAATAATGAAATCTGATTGAGTGCTTGGCTAAAGGTGATCAGTTCTTCTTGCCTCTGGTTGGTTACTTCCCCATGTGATGTCAAGAGGGAAGAGATTTTGAAATGGCTTGTAATAACTAATTAGCTGTGTACCTGGTGACATAATAGTGGACCTTTAAATATGGAACAAATACTCCTACATGGAAAAATGAGACCCCTTTTGGGGGTATTTCTGCATCAGGACACCAAGTTGCAATGTACAGGAAGATGTGCATAAAAGTACAGGAAATACTGGTCTCAAAATCAAATTTCATCATATTATTCTACAATGTAGTTTCATCCCCTGTAGGCTTTTTTCACTCTGTGTTTCTTTATTGTATTGCTTGTCCCTATTCTTTTCTTCTAGTTTGAAAAATTTTATGGTCAATATTGGAAGTTGAAACCCTTCAAACTGAGTCTCTTATCCCCGAAATAGGGGACTCAGGCCAGCTTTTGAACTGTTGAGGGCTGGTTTCTACATGTTATGCATTTGCCGGAGATTTTGATTACTTATGTTGCCTGTAGATGTCAGCATGTGTAAAGTAGGTGGCTGAATGTACGGGTCTCATCAGTTGTTTGTTTATACAGTGACCAAGTGAACAGGATCAGTAGTACATGTTGTGTATGTTACCAATGCAGTTTGTTGCACTTGTCTTTGTAGGATAATAAAAAACATAATTCTTCAAGCTGGTGGACATTTAAACCAGGTTTGCCATGTTGCCTCCTCTACTTTTTCCTGTACTTTTATGCACATCTTCCTGTACATTGCGGCTTGGTGTCCTGATGCAGAAATATCCCCCAAAAGGGGTCTCATTTTGCCATGTAGGAGAATTTGTGCCATATTTGATTGTTTGTTTTTTGTTTTTTGAGGTATTTTGCATGGGCTTTCATTTGAGACCAACATTTTGAAAATTAAAAAAAAAGGGTTAATGTTACTCCAAATCGGATGGAGACATGGGGACACTTTTGCAAGCATTTGGAAGTCCTTAGGGTGTACTATCAACAACACAAATGTCAGAAGCTACATTTTAAGGACACTTTGGTAAAATTTCACCTGAAATTGGCATGTCCGGCACACCAGCAAGTAAAATTTCCAATGTTTAGAGGTTAATAGCAAAGCACACAAAGGGTTAATCACTGTTGTTAAAGGTTCAGCACAGACTATGAGACATAATAAACATATCCTGTAAGGATCAAGTCTGTGTCTTTCTTAGTTTATGATTTATTACCAGGGGTGCACATAACTTTTTTTAGTGTGGTTCTCAAGGGAGCACCTGGAGATGCTGCCTGGTGCTCACGTTTACGCAGCGCCCATCCTACAAGGTGTCATCCTCGCAGCCGTCCTTTCTTACAGCACTCGATACACATGCGCTTTCATGCAAATTGGCCCATAAAAGAGGAAGTTGAGTAAAAAAAAAACAATATTTCTTAATATAAATACTTCGGCTTGGAAAACAGTAAATCTAATGTTCAATTTCTTCAGTTTGGAATGTAAACGTTCGTGCCCTTTTCCCCTCTATGACCGATTGTCAGACACCATTTTGCCACATGCCAGTTTATAGAGCAATCAGGCTCTGGATTGAATAACAATGAAATGAGCAAACAAAGGTGATATGAGTTTTACGTCATTATTTACCTTTTCTTAATTATTTCTATTTTTATAATCTTTCGTTGTAATATTTCTGTAGGCTAATTTAATTAAAGACACTGAATCAATTTATAGTAATGATGATGACCACATGTTTTTAAAATATTGTATTTCAGTGTTGATTGGTTGAAACGATGGACGTTTAATCTCACGGCATCAATTTATCAACTACCAGCGAGGACGCACTTGTCCTAGAAACTCATTGTAAAGTTCCAAATGCCCCGTCTAACGATTGTGTTTGGGGAAACCGAAGTAATTCGCTTGTAGCATCCCGGAGATTATTAATATTTAATATACGGTGTGCTTTGATGTCTTATATGACATTGTGGATGCTAGAAGGCATTTTCAAAGCATTATCTAGCTAGCTCCTGCGAATTTTGTCACATTAAATAGCCCGTGAACATAATGGAGGTTCTGGATTTGGGCCAGGTCACAGTCCGGTAGCCTCCAGAACGTGGTCGGTCAAAAAAAGTTTCTGACCTATAAAATGTAATGAAATATTAATGATCATGTCTATTTAGGTTTTTTTTTTTTTTTAAAGATTATTTTTTGGGAATTTTTCCTTTATTTGACAGTTGTACAGTGTAGAGAGACAGGAAAGTTGGGAGAAGAAGGGGGGCAGACATGCAGTAAATGACCTGAGCCGAAGTCGAACCCAGGTCGCTGTGGGAAGGACAAGGCCTTTATGGTACGCGTGCTTAGACCAATGAGCCACTGGGGCGCCCCACGTCTATTTAGTTTTTAATAGTGTCTGATCAGTATTTGGCGTAAATGATACACCGTGAAAATGAACGTATGCTTCCAACCATTCGTCGAAAGGGATAATGTGCGCAGATCTTAAAAATTCAATGATGAGGCTATAAAGGCAGTTTCCGGCTACTCTGTACTCAAGTAGTTCTGGGGAATACCCCAACAAAAGCCGACGAGAAGCCGGTTTTCTGGGACAAGTCGAAGTTCAGGCAGCTCTGCGCAGAAACAGCATTCGGGCAGAAAATAACCGATGCGGGCCATGCCGATTTTCCCCTGCTTTGATGGATTTGGTGTCTTGCTAATTAGGGTGAAAGCTGAATAAAATTTAAAAGCTAATAATTAATGAACACACTTGTCATAACGTTTTCTGTCTGACCAGAGATGTATGGAGAAAAATCCTATTCCAGTAGCCGAAGTAAAGCAGTCAAAAATGCCAAACGTCGATACGCAGTTGAGCTTCCCTTCAAGTTTTCTGCCGCGCATTTTTTAATTTTTGTCGCGCATGCGCACCTGCGCACCAATTATGTGCACCCCTGTTTATAACCCATAGAAAATGCCCACAAACCGCAAACAGAGGGTTAATGTAGGCCACGCCCACTTTTTTGGATGCCCATAAAATGAGAACGGAGAGAGATATTGAACTGGAACCACCTGCAATTTTATTTGGACATGACAGGCAACAAAATATCACCAAATGAAGCCATTCTGAGACCATCATACTGGGAGCACCCCCCATTTTTGGTGATTTCATAAGGAATGACCCCTCTGCATGAGGAAAATGTTATCCATACTCCGAGCAACACAGGTTATGCATATTGCATAAGTTGCGGTTAAGTCACGACACCTATCGATTTTGGTTGCCATGGCAACACAATTGGCTGAATAAAGCACAAGTTCATGTTGGAAATGTGCCTGCTTCAGTGTATGCCGGGTGAATGGTCTCAAGGTCAGAGTTTTTAAGATATCATGAGCGGGCACTTGTGTGTGGGGGGGCGCTTCATCCACGCGTTCATGGGCGACTGAGCTTTGTAGTTTTTAACTAGAGGTGAAATTGATACTCTCTGTAAAAATGATTGACTTAGAAGTGATCTTTTTTGCTTACTTGTTAGCAGTGCACTGTGTACTTAACATGATGAGCCTCTCACGTACTCTAGAAGTTTTCCTCAGAACCTCAATACTGTTGCCTCTTGAGGTTATGCCTGAAAATTACGACAAATCATGTATAAGATCCCAAGTCAGTATATGATATAGAGGGTTTCCGCTACATGTAATTGATGGTGGCGCACCGCCACGGCAAAATAAAAGCCGCCACGCCTATGTAAAATGACGTCACATAAACTCCAAAAATCCTGAGGACAATCAGGTGTCGCCAGTTCTCCTTGTTAAGTTAAAATGAGCGCTAATAATTCTTGACCTGTTGTCAATCATTTTGCTTGATGAACACGTTTTCCAATGAATAAATATTAGCCATCGGCAGTAAAACGCGTTGCTTTCTTCTTAATGCAATGTATGCAACGATTAGAGGAAAAATATTTTGTTCACTTTGCAAAACGATAAACTACGATCTTAACTTCTGTGTTTGCTGTGAGCACATCCTGCTCTACCTAATTGTATCTCCATGATTATTTAATTCCGATTCCGGAGTCCAGAGTCATAATTGGTTTTCATATTTGTGAAATCCACTGTCACGCACGTGAAACTGATAAAATAGACTTCAATTATTACATCGCCTATGTGCTGATTAATGAAAACTGGCCACACCTGATAATGCTGAGTTTTGACCCGACGCTGAAGCCCTCCGCCACAGTTTCAAAAAATCCTGGAGGAAACCCTGCTATATAAACCCTTTTGAGATCAATAGTCCAATTCCATCTCATTAAAGTGTTGAACTAGCACTGAAGAAGTTTTAGTGGGTTATAAAACTCAAATTTGCTGGCTGAGTGAACTCTGCTGGAAACTGCTGCAGAATTATTGGAAGATTATGGTTAAAACACAAACATATATTCATAAACGGTACAAACATTGCTTTGCACTGCTCTGCCTCTTCTTTCAGGTGTGTGAGCTGGACATCATCTTTAACTTTGAGAAGGCCTACTTCATCCTGGACGAGTTTCTGATGGGGGGTGAGATTCAAGATACTTCCAAAAAGGGCGTTCTCAAAGCCATCGAGCAGGCAGACCTTCTGCAGGAGGTATATAGCTCATGCACCAGCCTACGGCATCACAGAAGTGTCCAGAAATGTCCACTTGGCTCTTTAGGACCCTGTAATGATGGGTGTGATCCAGCCAAGATTTCGCTCATATCAAATTTTGGTTTCCTTGAGGTTATTCAATATCAAGTCAATATGGAAGCCTTTGTGATATCCCTGGGTGTCATTCATGTCTTTGTGGTTGTGGGAGCTCGTGTCTGGTGTGGTAGCGGTTGAGCCAAAATATTTTTTTTTATCATTTCAATGTTGTACATTGAGCATAGTACCCGTCTTTTATGTGGATATAGCTGACGTGACATAAGCAAACTACTTATTCTTTGAATTGCTTGCTGACTTGTTACCTAATTTCTGTCGAATGAGTCATCTGCTCTTAACCATATCTACAACCGACTTGGACTCAGAACTTTGCTTGAGCAGTATTTTGTCTGAAACTGTAAACTGGAGTTGAGGTTTATATTACATTCATACTGGCCACTCATAAATGGAAAGTAACAAGCTTTCCATTAACTGTGCAGTTACAGTGTGCAGTTCTCAAGTGGGTCAAAGTTTTGCCTCAAAGTTGTTGCATATAGAGAATATAATGTAATTTTTATATTATATAAAAAGAATGCAACACTCACTGAATGATTTAAAAATCAAGTTGTACATAATTCATAATTAATGTAGTTGCAATGTAACATTTCTATGTAACACATTTATTGTTTAACTTAATTTTTCTCTGAAGCAAGTTTTCCTTTTTCCACAGGAGGATGAGTCACCAAGAAGTGTACTGGAAGAAATGGGACTGGCCTAGGCACGTTTTAACAATACCATTTCTTTTTTTTTCCCCTTGTTTTTAATGCAGCGAGAGGAGTTTTGGTACTGTTACCTGTCAAAATGACAGGGTTGGAATGAAAGTGTGTGTGTGTGTGTGTGTGTGTGTGTGTGTGTGTGTGTGTGCATGCATGTGCGGATATGTAAGTGCATGCGCGCGCGTGTGTGTATGGGATGGAGGGTGCGTGTGTGTGTGTGTGTTTGAGTGTTTGATCATGCTTTTCTCCCACTCTGGTCCTACTAACCTGTGTGTGTGTGTGTGTGTGTGTGTATATATATATATATATATATATATATATATATATATATATATATATATATATATACACATACATACATACATACATACATACATATACCAATTTTTTTTTTTTTTTTTTTTTGAGACATTTTTTGACAAATCAAATTTATTCTTGCACAAATGACATAGTAAGTTGACATAAGGCTGTAAGAAGTACAGTAAACAATTTTTCGAGAAATACGATACTTTTTGGTATTTTATTTGATAGATTTACAAAAAATGCCATGTCCAGAATTATTCATACTCTTTTCTCAGTAATTGATGGCAAAGCCTTTATTCATGATTACAGCCTCCAAACACTTCCTGTGGTTGATTGCAAGGTTTCTACACGTTTCCACGGGGATTTTGGCCCACTCCTCTTTGGAGAACTTCTCCAGATCATTAATGTTTAAGGGATTCCTTGACATGACCTTGGTCTTCAGTTCCCTCCACAGATTTTTGATAGGATTAAGGTCAGTGCTCTGGCTTGGCCACTCCAAAACTTTCACTTTGTTGTCCACCAACCATTTCTTGACGGATTTGGCCGTGTGTTTAGGATCATTATCCTGTTGGAAGATCCATTCCTGCCCAAGACCAAGTTTTTCGGCAGATTGCTTGATGTTTTCACTGAGGATCTGGATATGCTGGTCCTGTTTCATGATGCCATTAACTTTAACAAGATTTCCGGGCCCATTAGCTGAAAAGCAACCCCAGAACATGATACTCCCGCCTCCGTGTTTGACCGTTGGGACAGTGTTTCTCGGGTTGAACACTTCACCTTTCTTACACCACTTAACTTCTCCAACCCAGACACACAAGAACTAGTCTAGCCTTCGCAAAAGCTCACCTGGATGAAGATATAAGCTTCTGGCTGTCAATGTTATGGACGGATGAAACAAAGATGGAACTGTTTAGGCACAGAGATGGGGCTTTTGTTTGGCATAAGAAAGGTGAAGCGCTCAACCTGAAAAACATGGTCCCGATGGTCTTGGGCAGGAATGGATCTTCCAACAGGATAATGATCCTAAACACATGGCCAAATCCGTCAAGAAATGGTTAGTGGACAACAAAGTGAACATTTTGGAGTGGCCAAGCCAGAGCACCGACCTCAATCCTATCAAAAATCTGTGGAGGGAACTGAAGACCAAGGTCATGTCAAGGAAGCCCTTAAACCTTAAGGACCTGGAGAAGTTCTCCAAAGAGGAGTGGGCCAAAATCCCCGTGGAAAAGTGTAGAAACCTTGTGATCAACCACAGGAAGTGTTTGGAGGCTGTAATCATGAATAAAGGCTTTGCCATCAATTACTGAGAAAAGGGTATGAATAATTCTGGACATGGCATTTTTTGTAAATCTATCAAATAAAATACCAAAAAGTATTGTATTTCTCGAAAAATTGTTTACTTCTTACAGCCTTATGTCCACTTACTGTGTCATTTGTGCAAGAATAAATTTGATTTGTCAAAAAATATCTCGAAAAAAAACAAAAATTGGTAGGGGTATGAATAATTTTGGGCGCGACTGTGTATATATATATATGAATATATGATCCTGTAGGATCCCATTTGTCAGAATGGGCCCCTTAGTTTCTGATTAGTCTGCCAGCCATGTGAATGGTTTGCTTATTTTGTTCAGCTTTTCTAAAGGACGCTCTTGCATCTTGGGCAGTGTCGAAAAAATCTTCTATGCGATTATCTCTTTATAATTGTGTGCCGTTTCTGGAGGAAAAAATGGCAACACGCAATACAAGCTTACTGTTAAAGTGCTGTGCATTTTCTCTTAATCAGTTACAAGGGAGTCAGACTTTTTTTTTTTTTTTTTTTTAAATTCAGCTCTTTCCTTGAGCTCTTACAGTTGGATATTAACCTCTGCCACCATTGTTTGGGAAATGGTTCAGACTTGGAGGTTGAATAGTTTAATTTGAAAACTGGTGTAGGCATTTTCGTGCTTTTGAAATGGACTATGACACCTCGATGTTGCTGTTTAACTGAACTCAGGTAATGTGCATCTCCTCCAGCCAGCTTCTTATCTGTGGACTCTTATGACTCAGTGCTTCACGCGCGTCAGTTAATCAGGAATTGCACTTCCTGGGCACGGCACTGGGAGATGTGACGTGTCGT
Source organism: Gymnothorax javanicus (assembly GCA_029692085.1). NCBI lineage: Eukaryota > Metazoa > Chordata > Actinopteri > Anguilliformes > Muraenidae > Gymnothorax > Gymnothorax javanicus. Next base: position 16,820,932 of record CM056204.1, read on the forward strand.
CCAGCGAGATGAGCCCCGGGGTGGCTCGTTTGGCCAGTCCTACACTAATGCGTGTGGGCGGCGGAAGCGACTCTGCTCTCCTCTCCATTAGCGGTCTCTGCGGTTATGGCGAATGGTATTTCTGCTTAGACTGCCCCCCCCCCCTTTCATTGCTGTGCCCTGATACCCACGCCTCTTCCCAGCTGACCCAATGAATGAGATGCTGAGAGCCAAGAGCACAGGGATGTCATCAGACCAGAGTGGTCAAATATGCAAGAAATAAATAAATAAAAAGGGAAGATAAATTGAATGTTAGAAGGGACCAGAATAAATCACCGGCAGCAGGAAGAGAGAGGCTATTTACCATTATAGCTGCGAGCGAATTCCTTTTGATATTGTCAATTTTGTTAATGATGTGAAAGGAAATGAATATGTTTAATCCTTTGGTCATCACTCTGGATTCTAACTTAAATTGACCACAAACCCGCAGTGACCCCCCTCGCCAGTTTCAGGTTTTCGTCAGCGGCAGTGGCATTCTCGAACCCACGGGATGAAAACATTCAGGAGTCATTACAATCATTTTAGTTTGTGACTCATGGAAGGAAGTGGCATTTGGCATTAAAACCACATGTATAGCATTAACCCTTAGAGCGCCAAATGGAAATGGTGTTGCGCAATGATGTAAGATGTCCAATTCAAAGCTGTTGAAAACCTATCATGTGGCAACTTGTTAAACAAGTTGTCACATAATAGGTTTTCAACAGCACAAGATAATTTAGTTTGTAATTTTTTGCAAATTTATTTCACCGCTCTAAGGGTTAACACACTCAATTCACCCGCACTGGGACTAGTGCTCTCTGTCCTTATTCTGTTTTGTTTCTGTTTTCCTCTCCAAAGGGATCTTTAATGTCTTCATGCCTGTATTCAGGATGATACCGATGAGTCAAAATGCAATAAAGGCCTGCTGTAATTTTCCTGCTTTATATGGTTGTGAGAACCTGACTGGACTAGTTAGCGAAAGGGTCTTCTGATACAGGAGTTGAGTGGCTGATTATAGTCCCAATGGGCTCTAAGCGATTGTGATTTTTTAATTTTTTTTCCTGAATGTGTTGGAGTGGTTGAGTGGCTGTGGTAGTTTTGAGGAATGACATTTATGCGATATACTGAATGTAATGCAACATGCTAATGTTATAATCTGACGTCAGGAGCCTAATGGGGTGTAAGGCGAATGCCTTTTGTTAAGTGAATAAAGTATGAACCAAAAGAAGAGATTAACTGCTTTTTAAACATTGTAACAGTGAAATTTATTTGAGTATTCCTGCACTGAGAGTGGGGCGTTCATGACTATGTTCAGTCAGATTGGGAGAAGCAATATGCTTTCTCAAACATACCCAACACCTCAAGCAATATTTAGAACCTTAAAACATCTGCCCTTTTCTGACCATCATCTGAAGAGCTGAATCCCACCCAAAACGGGCTCTGTTCTCCTGTTATGCAGCCCAGCTCAGAGACGGCACGTCACTGGATTTAACTACAAGTCTAGCAGAGCGTTGCTAGGGAAGATATCCAGCCTTCCTCGGTCTTTCAGTTGCAGCCTTTAAGCTGCAATTACATGGAGGGTAATAGATATGATTACTTTTTATAGCATCAATATGTCCCATACATTATGATTCCCAGTAATATTGGCTATGTACAAACTGCTGTCATTTCTACCGGAGGAAACCAATATGTATAATCAGATGCTGAAATAAAACCTAGTATCTGCACTTTGACTACACGTGACTTGTTTGATCACGAGTATAAAATGTGAGTGCGGAGCCAAATGTCCCTGTCCAATCCATTATGGAGGTCACTGTAAATTTCTGTCTCTTGGCTATAAAATGGGTGTGTGTGTACGTGTGTGTGAGAGAGTTACTGCGGATGAGTCACCAATCCTTTGTGTCTGATGCAGTATATCTGACTGCACGGAGAGCGAGAGAGCGAGGGATATGGAGAGACATTGGGATGTTAAATAGGAAAATGATCATTACGTTGACATAAATTAATACGGGAGACCACCGTCAGTATATGACGTAATGTGGATGGGTTGCAGAGTGGATTTTTCCAGATTACCACCAGTCTCTCTAATCGGCAGTTGAATTCTTTTACAATCCGAGGATGTGATCAGAGGCAGTCACACATCTAAAAATAAACGTGTAATTGTCACCCCATCAGCAGCTTGATCCTCTGTTTCATAGGAACCTGTTGCTCACCTGCAATTGTTTATTGCTTTTTGCCCTGTTGAATTTCTCCTAACGCACACTTGCACCCCACACAGAATGGTAACACCTGTCTTCAGCGCTGAGCTTTCTGATTTTTATGTTCTCTCATCCGTCCTGCGATGTTTATGTATTTGAGTGTTATTGAAGAAAATATTTTCACTGTACAGTGTGCACACATTTTCTTGTGGCAGGGTCGGACACAGACAGGTTCAGTACAAACACCCCTTGACAACTGGTTCACTTCTTAAAGTATGAAGAGACAGAACAATGCCATTGGTTATGCACAGCTCAGCTTTGTAGTGAGCCCAGTTTCTAGACTTTACATGTATGTTGAGGGCGATTCCATGAGGTGTCTTACGGGACATTCATAGTGGTTTTTGTCTTATTTAGCCAAGATTCTTTAAGAGCATTGGGACTGAATATATTACAGAGATGTGGTAAGAGGTGAGTTATACAGATACACCAACCCCTGGGATGTTCACCCTTTTATAGATTAGTAATTAAAAAAAAATGTGTGGTGTCGTACGGGACACCAAAGCGGACACCACATTTGACACCACACTACTCATCTCTCTCGAAAAGTCTGTGAATTGGCAGTATTGACCGACTTCAGGTGAACCTTAAAATATCAGATAGTACTTCCTCCAGCTAACTGTCAGTCACTTTTCCTTTTCTCTCTTAAAGTAGTTGAGCCAGGCCCAAAAATGTGTGGTGTTGTACGGGACACATTTGTCCATACCCCTAAATCAGCAAATCCTGCTTCCCAGCAGTACAATAGATGAAGTGTATGGGTACAGGTGAATTAAATTTTTATTGAGAACTTGAAACGGCAGCAAAATTCTACTCAAATTCATGTACATGTAACAAGTTGACAGCAACAAACATTGAACAATGAACACTGGAACAGTATGAAGAGCATATGTTTTTCTCCCAAGATTTTCATCTTCAGTCAGTAAACGGAAACAGTGTGCTTCTCTGCCCATAGTAGAATAGAATAATCAAGAAATGTAGAATGGCAAAATAGTAGCATTCATAACATGGCTATTTGTAGTCCTCTATTACCAGAAGCCCCCGGTTTTATCACAAAATTGACATATTTTACGCGTAGACTCCTCCAACGACAAATTCAGCTCTCCCTTATATCCTTGTAAGCACTTATGTTGATAGCCGATCACTCAGTCATTCACTAAGGCTCATCTGCGTAATGCACACTTATAGTTCACACCCACTTGAAAATTCTGAGGTAATAATGTTTTGATTGACTAATTTCTTATCCAATTCCAGAGAGTTTAAACTTTCCACAGTAACCGAAAGATTTTGATTGGACAATAAGAATAGTATACAAACGTGCATAAAAGTAAGGTGGGTTGTATTCTTATGTTGGGCATGGTTGCGCAGCTGAAAATGACGCGATTTCAAAGAAAAAAAGACCTCCAAAACCGGCCCAAAGTGCTCATTTACATTTACGGGATTTAAATGAGGTACGGACATGGTCAATGGGAATTATTCCAAATGAAACAGGACTGGAGGGTTCCTTCTCCCGATGCATCCGTCTCTGGAGGAGGGATTCAATGAAAAAGGTTTTACTTCTACTCTGTTTGCATTTTGCTCAATGTGGCTTTTTGCTTTAGAATTTATACCGTGTTCAACAAAATCGAATGCCGAGGTTTTCGTTTCTTCAAAATGCAAGCAGGGGTCAGTAGACCCCCCGGTACGTTCATTGCACCATTCTGTTCAATTTGGGTAGAGAATTGCCTGATTATTCCTAATAATGGAATGTCTATTCTGTTAAAATAAAGTATATTTCAGATATTACTGAGTTATACTTGTTCCTTATAAGGTGTGGTAAGTGTTTATATAAGGTCGCAAGCGTGGAAGTGGGAACTGCTAGCTTTTCATTGCAGGGTGAATGTTCTTACCATTAAATAAGGAGTTAATGAGTGTGTGTTGGCTAGTGGGACTCTGAAGAAAAATTGACAAAATTCTCAACTTCATCATGCAGAAAAGGCTTGTTTTATGTTTGGAGAGGTTACTGGTGATCATTGATGTCCAACTGCACCTATATTGATAAACTCATGCTAAATTCAAGGGGAAAATCATTACTTCATATTGAATTTCATGCGTCAAAAGTTTATTTGTATTAAATATTTTATTTTATGATTTGACAGTGCGCCATTTTGAGGGATCTTTGACTTCGGGGAGCCACCTGGATTAGCTGTCTTATTTGGGTTCTAGAGAGTAGGTAATTTAGAATTCAACGGTCAGATTACTTGCACTTGTGGTCAAGGAGTTTATGATCCCAGAAATGTATAGTTTTAAGACCTAGCAATTTTTCAATTTTCTGTATTTTTTTTTTTTTACAATTTCAACGCTGAATTTTCATGAAGTGTTTGCAGCCCTTTTTCTCTACCAAAATCATGAAAATAAACAAATACGATGGAATTCGAAATGCTTTGAGTGTCCTGACTCAATTGAGCCATTCCTTTCCTGTCTGTGAAGCTGCAGTCTTGAATTATAAAGCCTTATATAAGGTAATGCATAAATAGCCAGCTTTTGTTTCTGCGCAAAGGGGTTAATATGCCATACCATGTGCATTCTGCTTCACTTTACCTGAAATTTGGTACTGTCTGCTATTTGAGACAGTACACCACTTTAAAACTTGTCACAAGTGTGGATCTTCATGATCTGTGTGAATTTCAATAATTTCTAGCTTGCCCAGTGGAAAATTCCATTCACGCGTTGCCCTCTCGTTTTATGCCTCCTTTTGCCAGCTGAGATAACTAAATCTCATTTAAATCTGATTAATTGATTTTTACTGTTTTTCTGCCTTGTACATACCTTGGGGTCTCTCAAAATACTGAAAACTGTATTGGAGTCGTACGGGACGATGATGTCGTACGGGACAAGTAAATATCTGGTGTCTAATCCTAACCAAGAGGGCAATTTTAATGAAATATGGCAAATATTGTTGCTTAGTACTAACACTCAGAAAATAATAATTACCACTGTTGTAAAACATTCTAAACAAGTGGTACAAAGATAAATTCATAGTTTTGGTGTCGTACGGGACAATGGGGCTTGGTAAATTTCAAGCCAAATTATTGAAATGTGGAAAAGGCCCAAGTTCAATCTATGGGTTGTGGCAATGAAACCTTATTATCCACTACCCATTCATGGTAGAAGACAGGTGCTATATCTATACCAATGGGAGACAGCCTGTGTAAAAAGTTATGCAAGATCAACCATGTGTTGTCCGAAATTTGGTACTAGAAGATAAAGGGTTAAAAAACAACTACACATGATTTTCTGATCAGAGATCTTTTTGTTCCTGAAAGAAGGGGTTATAGGCATATGAAAATTATCAACACAACTTCATTTGGTGCATTTTGAATTTTTATTGATCTTGTCCTTATTTTCATGTAATTGCCCAAGATCATTTACATGCTACAAATCCTTATAATTTTATATAATTTCATAATCTGTTAGATTACTCTGGGAAAAGCATCAGTGCAGACAAATTCATCTCAAACATCTGAAAAAAGAATGAAAAAACAACTCTACTGCTTTTTAACTTGGTTATGCTAAATTTGTAAAATTAAGCAGGGTTACAGCATGCAACTTTGTACAAATGTCTTGCTCTGCTACACAATTTAGCTAAATGGAATCCCAGAGAGCATTGAGCTGGGATTCGATGTCCTGGGTGTAGGGGTCCAGCTTCTTCTTTAAGTCATGTATGTACGGTGACACAGTCAGCTCTACCATACGGGCTCTATGGGACAAATCCTACAGGACGCTTGATACTGCGGGAGTAATACACTTGTCAACCTCCACCCAACTCCACCAAGCTCCACCATTTTATCTCTCAGCTCCTCAATGGCTGGGCCCGTGCGGTTCTCCAGCTCTCTAATAGTACTCCCCAGGTCATCCCCAATCTGCTTCGCGAGTGGGGAAAACCAGGACTGAATATAGGAGACCACCTCCTGCTGCAGCTTCTCTATCTGCTGTTTAATCCGGGTGTCCAGATCCTCTGAGCAGGGCTTTAGTCACTCCATGACTTCTTCTATCTGTCGCAGCCAGTGCTCTTCATTCTCAGAAAGCGTGTTATATGATTTATGACTAATGTCAGACACCTCATGCGGCAGTATGGTTGCATATGGGATAACTGCTTTGAAACTGTTTCCGATCATGGCGCTGTATTAGACAGATGGAGAAAGTAGTGTCAAATAAAGAGCAATTGTCAAGACAAGTAAATATTCAGCACTTACCACATTCAAGTATATTACTTACTTCACTTGTTCTCCCAGCTCAGACTCTCTGATGGTTTTAAGAGTTTCTTGGACAGTTTGTGTTGCCTGAGCAAAGTAGTCCCAGAATGTATCTTTCACCTCATCAAAATGCAGTTTACGCTCGTCTGACCTCAGGACACTGGCTTGGCAGCCTGTTGTCATGTGGCAAAGCAACAATTGACTTGGTTAATGTTGTAGTACATCACTGACTATTTTGGAGCTTCAGAGATGCTTTGACCCACTCATCTGGCCTTAACAATTTAGCCGTTGTCAGTGTTGTTCAGGCGCCATTTATCTCATATTTAACACAGTGACTATGAGAATCGACTGTCTACTTACTACCTTAGGTCTGACTGCAGACTTTGACATACCTGTACGTTGTTGTTACAAGATAATCAGCGATATTTGCTTCATCTGTCAGTGGTTTTATTTTTGTGGCTCATGAATGTACACAGGCACCACTTTGTGCCAAATCTGCATTTGTAATTCTGGTAATACCAACAATTTTCTGCTTAGAATGCAGCTTGTCCATTGGTAGTAGCATATCGTCAGCTGGTAGGCATTCTGTTCAGTGGCAAATCTAGGCATGTCTCCTTTTCAGAGCTTAAAAAAAATGTTCATTGTGAAACTGAAAATGCATTTTTGCTACACTATACAGAATATTATGTAGATCTACATGTAGAAATGTCTTTGCAATTTAAATTAAAAAAAAGCTAATGGAAAAAAAAAAAAAAGGTTTTTTATTTTATAATGAATTCCAATTTACATTACAATACATCGTAAGAGTAAAAACAACACCAAACTTTAAAGTAAGCTATAACATTTCCCATTTCTATTTTATTTCAAGCATTGTCTGGTGGTAATCTGCAAGGGTTGACAAATGTCATACACTGCAAAGAAATGAATTAGATTCCCTATCCCTCCTGAACTATCCCGTTACCTAATGCCATTGACTGATTGGCACAGGAGGGCTTTAGCAACATTTTGGAATAAAAATGTGATGGCAGTAATGTAAAGCATAGGCTCACACTGTCGCGTGGACACATAAGTCTGTGCGTGCAAGTGCACAATTGTGCATGCTCAGAAAAGCCCAGTAACCTTACCCATCCCTCCCCACAGTGGCTGGGCATACCAAGTATCCCTAAGTTCTAGTTTGCATCTCGACGCTGTCTAGAAGTTATGGATTTTCAGTGAAGTTAATACATACATTAGGCTAAGCAGAATAACAAAATACACTCACCTGCAAAAGCCACGTGAGCAAGCACCACAAGCAACTTCATGGCTGTTTAAGTGATCCTAAAGAACATCAGAAATTGCAAGAATACCTTATAGCATAATATCTCATTTACAAGCGCTTCCTTAATTTTAAGCTCTATATAAATGAAACCAGATGGCATCTTACCCGTGTGAGCCTTCTTCTGCAAGACTGACTTTGTGCTGCTGTGCCAGACCCCTAGATAGTGAGATGAGGGCTGCTATGTAGAACACAAAGTCCAAAAATTATTGCCTTGATTAACCTTTTATGGGTTTAACTAAGCAGACATCCTAGAACCTTTGACATACACAGCCTTGAACCAGGCAAGCACCTTCACAGACTTGTGAGCCCAAAAGTATGCAGATAAATATGATTACTCCCATATCACTGCGTTGTGCTAAATTAATTAATCAATTAATTTTCTGTTTCACAGTCACATTGTTCTATTTTGTTAGTTTGCTTTACTAACTGTTTTTAGCTGATACTGCATGAAGTCCTGTTGCCGACCCACGTAGGTAAGCCGTTAATGCCCCAGCTGATAGCTTCCAACCTTTGCTTGGACATGGAGATTTACCTGAAGGGATTTTTCCTTCATCTCTATAGAAAAAAACAAATGAAAGCCAATATATTAATCTTGCTGAATCCATTTTATTTGCCAGCATCTCAGGAATGTCACTAACTGATAAGAAAGCAATTCTGTATTAATTTATTCAGGCCTAAGTCCCCCTGCAAGAGCCTAATATTAATTCTTTCACAGACTTGACAGAAAAATTACTCCTGATTTTATTGATGGCTATACTGCATCCTGTGTAACTTAGCTCATGTCCGCACAAACAAAATGTTATTTACTTGTATCCATGAGAAGTAAGAGTACTTTTGACCTGTACTAATTAACATGAAGTTTGTCAAATGTCATACTTTCCCTGAATATCTGTTCTCAAGGATTTTACTGATATTTTCTAATCTACTTTTATTGTACCGTATTAATGCATTGTACATTTTGACAGCCAACTTTTTCTGTTTTATTGCTAGATATGTTAACATTGCAGTTGGTAACTTTAATAGAAATAAAACTTTTTTTATATTTTCCAAAACTGTCGCTTTATCTTGACAACAGTACATGAGACTGGTAATCTGTGGAAGAAAAAAAAAAAAAAACAAATCAGGTACATTTGGCACCTCCCAGTGCTTCCAATGGAATTACTAATAATCCACCACACCCAAGCAAAATTGACCAACCAGAGCCAGGAGTTTCTAATGCAGTGTCAATCACTTTTCATCATATGCTATTTAGCTCTCCTCCTCTGCGCATGCTCTCTCCCTTGCTTAAGACTAATATCATCTGCGCACAGTTCTTAAAGCTGCAGTTGGTCATGTTTTTTTGTTTTTTTATTTGGCTTAAACGCCATAATTCTCTTTCACCTATCAGTAATTAAAGCGGTTTGAGAGTAAATTTGAATCTTTGTATGGCAAACCAGGACAGTGAAAATCCAGAAACACTTAAATCTGTCCATCAACACTTCCAGTTCCCCTGTTGTCCACAACTGGATAACTGTTACCAGCAGAAAAAAAGACCAAAGACACAAGCAGAAAAGCAGTCAACCAAGAGCGAAGTGGAGTTTGGGTGTAATAATTGCAACCTGCATAAGCCCAGCATAATGAAAGTGTTTGGAAGATCTGCTGACATTCTGTTTGCTAGTAGATTTTCACCATGCTTCTACATTAGCACCTGTCCATATATTTAAATACAATCACTGGGCTCTAATAGCAATAATGAAAAAGCAATCCGTCCGTAACAGAATAGTTGATAGCGTGTAATCCTTGCACACTGGAACACTAATAACCAGTGCCTACATGTATCTCATAGCCTTGTGTAGTGTTATAGGTCTGCGTAGCCTAGCCCGGTGTGGTGATGAAGATGATAGTCCACATGAAGCCAGATCAGTAGGTAGCTAGCAGCTGGAGAGCAGACGTTACTCTAATGTACATACATGTAGATGCAAACTAACTTGTCTTTTTGTTGTCTTTCTGCTTCCCTCATCTTCTGATTGGACCTGCAGTACTGTATTAAATGGAGCCAAAGCTCTCATCTTGTTCACTCAAACAATGGTAATGTTATGGTTATGGTTATGTTATTCGTCACCAGGTACCTTTTATCATATGTACAGCTAGTTACTAGGTCTGATTGCTAATCCTGCTGTCGCAGGGGTAACATTAGTTCTCTCACTTGCTTGACTGATACACAGCCTCATCTCTGTATGGTCTTTCAAAAAGTTGACACGTTCAATACTTATTTTCTATGCACTTTAAAGGGCAGCTAAAGTCGATTCCCATTGTTTTTGTTTATCGGCCAATCGGAGAGCCGCACCTGCGCAAACGAACCGAAATAGAAGGATTATCTACGCATGTACCCAAAATATTGGTTTATATGAATGAAATTGATCAAGTGACAATGCGACATGTCAACAAAAGCAAGTGATTTGTTTGTAAACATTGGGCGTTCAACGTACTGTCTGAGAATTGACTTTAGATGCCCTGCCAATATCCCTCTGATGACAACTCCGGAGTGGAAGAGGTTAAAAAAGTATAGGTCTGTGGCAAGTAACCCATGCTAACATGACTCCATGTTTTGTTAAGATTGGCGCAGGATAAAAGGGTGGGTAACTAACAAACTGATGGACAAACAGACGTCTAACGCAACCGACTGATATACTTGCAAAATTATAAAATTTAGGTGAGTAACAAATCGCACTGATTACAATACCTCGTCACCCTGACTCCATCACGGATGAGGTAAATATCTTTTTTGCAAACACTGGACAATTTAGAAAAATTCGAGAGAAAAAAAAATCGCCAAATTCTGCTATATCCTCACCACAATACAAACCTCGGCCTATGTTGGACCCCACCCTGTATTGCCTCTACATTCCAGCTACACCGCGCAACCATTACGACCATGGATAGAAGAGGCCACATGATGGCTACTTCTAATGTAAAATAAGCTGATTACTGTGAGAGTCAGCTGAAATTCATTGTTTCCTTTACTGTTCATTGTGTATTGTTGGTCTCACCGCAATGTCTCTGCCAGCTTCTGACATGGGCTGATAGGTCTTAGGAATTTTGTTGTGCTCCACTATAGGTCTTGTGCCTCAATAGACAGTGACTGCCCCATCTCTTCAGCACTCATCCAAGTATTTTCTGTGTGTCTCAGGATCAAGCTGGAGCTCCCGGCCCTAATTGCTGTAGGACCCCTGTCCCTCCCTCCTCTGATTGAGTGGGTGAACCCAGATGCGCCGTCCTCTGCGCTGGACCTTGCTACGCAGAAGGGCAGCAGCTTTCCTCCTATCACTCGGAATTCGGTCAACAAGGCAAAGATAAAATACATCTATTAACATGAAAAAACAACTTGATTTATTTTGGTTTGGCTTTTGTATAGTTCCCTTATAAAATGTCTGGTCATTTGTACCGCCAACATTTGCTTAAATTTGCTGAAATTAACATTTGTGGAATTTTAGCTTATGTTTTATTTAACTTTCATTAATCCAGGAATACCCCACTGAGATTGAGTTCTCCTTTACAAAGATGACTTGGCAGAAAGCATTATGTTAACCAAAAGGATGGTTGGCTATCAATTTACTAGCATGAAATGCTGAATTCCATTGTAGTACGAGAGTGATTAAACTGCAGAATTAAAAAGCAAGTTCATACATCACTGAATAACTACAAGAGTAAAATCCACAGTTGATACAGACATACTAATCATAAGGTTTTTGCTCGATTGTTCCAACTACAGTAGAAAAATCGAGGGTGGGAAATATTTTATACCCAGTTTCCCAAGTTCATTTGAGGGACGAGACCTTATCACATCTGTAGACTCGAAGTGATAATTATGTGAATTTGTAATTAGCAAAGAGCAAGAAAGGATATGGACCAGTTATTTCCTGGTAGAATATGATTTGAAATTTCTGCATGAGTATGAGTAAGTCAGATTAGGGCGATTTTCAGTGTGCAATTTAGGGGTAAAAAATGTCATCAGATTTAACCTATTCAAAATAAATGCTCAGGAAGCAATAATATGTTGGAGGAAAACTTTTTTTCTAGCTTAAAAATATTGTTTGGTCAAGTTTCAGTGGAAAAAACAAAAAATAGAAGGATTTTTATGGTCAAAATGTCCATTTCGTTACCTGTCTCAAGTGGGGTCACTTTTACTCACGTTGATATTTTTTCTTTTTTTCCCTTGAGAAATCTTATCACTTGCAGAACTCTATAAGTTTCTTCGTATTTTAGGTCTCTAAAACACATTTCTCGCCCCATCTCCTTATTTTGTCCAAGAAATATTGTCTAAAATAGCTATGTCGCAAACTTGGTTCAGTCACTGTTTTTTTTTTTTTGTTACCACCATCACATCTGAGAGTAAAATAACTAACATTGTCTCCAATAGATGTCACTACCATAGCTTTTTTTTTTTTTTTTTTTTTTTAGTATCAGGATGTAAGGAATCCATTTTGGCTCCGTTTCTGAATTTGAAGAAGCCGTGGGAGGAAGAGACAGCTTTGTGAGTTTTTCAAATTGATGTGTCTCACAAATTGCACATCTTTTTTGTTACTACAAAATGATGCATGATGCAAGATAGAAACTGAAAGATTGACATGGAATGGTGTGACTGCTCCAGTTTGCCATAATTAAGGCATGTTTGTGTGTGTACAGTTGCCCACAGTACACTGAAAAACTCTTGGATGTGTCTTTTTTGTGACTGTATTTTGTCTTTTTCGTGACCATCATGGAGTAATATAATTGGTTTGATTTTTTTGAGTGCCTTTAGTGTTACTAGCGCACATGGCTGAAAATCCGTGCTCAGCTAAAAATGGTTCCGAAGTTTAATGCACCATGCTAATTAGACCAAAGCATTTGAAGTTCTTTAAGAAAAAATGTAGCAGTGGTTCTCTACCCTATCCAGAAAGGGCCGGGGTGTGTGTAGGATTTTATTCTCAGCAGACTTTAATTCCAGCCCGGGGGTCCCGCGACACCTGTTGATTTTGGTGACCTTGAGGTCCTTTTTCAAGGTCACAATGCAAATACATTGATTTTTCCTTTGCAAACCTTGTTAATGCAATATCTCAAGAACCAGATGACGGAATTTGCTCATATTGAGCATTAACATGTACTTTGGGGGTCCCGCGACTCCTAATGATTTTGGTGACCTTGAGGTCATTTCCAAGGTCATAGCGCAATTACATAGATTTTGCCTTTGTAAATCTTGTGAATGTGAAATTGAGCGCTCTTCTATTTCTACCACCTGGTAGTATGAACAGTGATACTTAAAGTTTGATATATGCATGATAAGAATTTTTTGTCAAAAGATCTCACAAGCGGCAGGGGACACAGTTATGTTAGTGACAATTACTTGTTCTTTTCTTAAAACCTTGATTAGTAAAATCAAGTGTGAAACTGATTGCTTGGAATGAAATGGGACTATAGTCTGTCTCCATAACCTTAAATTAGTAAGAGAATGAATCCCTTAATCCTCTTAATCTCTGCTTGAAGATTTCTTCCTAAAATCGCAGCGTAACCTCCTGTTCAGTTTCTTAATTGAAATTATTCAGCTTGCAATTTTCTGTTCCGATGCACTTACAATCAAAGTGATTTTCTGTCCAGTCTTCCTGTGGTAGTGACACATTGAAAATGCAAGATATTTAGCTTTGATTACATTGAGGACCTGCTTCCAAAAACTCAGACTGAATATATTGTAGTGCATTTGCATTTGAAAGGCCTGGGCAAGGTGGTGGACGGAAGTAGAGTTGTCACAAGCATATACAGTCAGGTCCACCATGAGTGTTTGGACAGTGACACCATTTTAATAATCTTGGCTCTGTTCTTCACCAAAATGGATTTGAAATGAATCAGACAAGATGTGCTTTAGGTGTACTTTCTCAGTTTTTATTTAAGGGTTTTTCCGAAATTACTGTATGTACTGTGGAGGTATTTTAGACCCTTTTCATAAATTGTCCCCCAGATTTTGGGGCTTAAAATTTTGGGACAAACTAACAATCCTAAAATAAACTTTTTTTTTAATACTTAGGAGCAAACCCTTTGCAGTCAATGACTGCCTGAGGCCCGCAACCCAAAGACATCACCTGATGCCAAGATTTTTCCCCTTGAATATACTGTACCAGGCCTTTACTGCCGTGGTCTTCAGTTCCTGCTTGTTCTTGGTGCATGTTGCCTTCAGTAAGTGAAATGTGATCTTTTGGATTCTGGACCAGTAATTGACTTGGCCATTGAACAATATTCAATTTCTATCCTTAAAAAATGTTGGGTTGTTTATGCAGTGTGTTTTGAGTCATTGTCTGTCTGTATTGTGAAGCACCATGGAATGAGTTTTGAGATATTTACCTGAATCTGAATGGACAATATTGCCTTATAGAATTCATCCATTCATTCTACTGCTTTTTTACAGCAGTCACACCATCAATAAATACAATAGAATGCTTCCATTGGTGGCCATACATGCCTCACGCATGACATTCGTTCACAGTATGCTTCGAATCATGAGCATTTCCTCCCAAATTGATCTTTGTCTCATCTGCCGATGGGATGTTGTTCCAGACCAGTGCAGACTTCTTTAGCTCACTTGGTCCAACGGACCAAAGGGAGCTTATGCAATCATGTGCGTTAACTTTGATATTCCTCTTCCAAACCACTGAAGGGATCAATATGAATTTGGTGGGGAGGTACATATGGATGTACAGATTATAAATTGTTCAATTGGTGCAAATCCATCCATAGGTGGCGCTATAGGGATGTATAGCACGTTTCAGGCTATATCTTCTGAACTGTAAGTGATAGAAACAAAATTACTGTTTTTGCTAGATTCTGTGGATCAAGACAAATCAACCTATGTAAGCCCCACCCATTTACGTATAGCAAATCCTCCGCCATTTTGAATTGTTTGTAAAAACTTTAATTTCTATCTCCTCCTAGCTGGTGCGATGAAGTTGCACAAAATTGGGTAGACAGCATCCTCAGACCAAGATCTAAAAGCCCTGTATACAGAATTTTACTAAGTGGAAGGGTGTAGCCACATTAAGCCAATGAATTTTGAGGGCATGGCCTCTATGGATATAATGAGCTGTAAATCTTGAAGCAATAACCAGGCCTCACCAAACTTCAGATCTGTCATCCGCAGGCCAGGTCACTCACACACACCAATTTTGGCACAAATATGTCCATAGCTGGCGCTATAGCAAACAAATGGTCATAAATCCTAAACCATTTGTCAAATCAACTTGAAATTGTGCATGCTTCATGTTAGTCAGGGTTGCTATGTAAATCTAAAAGCACAAATTGATAAATGAAACAACATCGCCAACATCAGCCAATAAAATCGTCTGCATCAGCGTCGATGTCCGCGTCGGCGTCTGCATTAACTTTGATCCTCAACTCCCAAACCACTGTAAGGATCAAGGTGAAATTAGGTGGGGAGGTATATATGGATGAACAGATTATAAATTGTTCAATTGATGTAAATGCGTCCATAGGTGGCACTATAGCAAACAAATGGTCATAACTCCTAAACCATTTATCCGATCTACTTGAAATTTTGTATGCTTCATGTCAGTCAGGTTTGCTATGAAAATCTATAAGAATGAATTGATGAATGGAAAACATGGCCAACATCAGCGAATCAATTTCCAGTTGCCCTTATACTCACTTTAGCTGTCACCTGTCATCATCAAACTTTATATTCTTGTTAAAGATGTGGAAAAGAGAAAATTTATCAAAATTACTTTAATATGACCGGGGATGTGATCTAAAAGGGTTGAAAAGGCATTTTTCATTTCAGCTCGACTTTAAGGATGTGTAAAAGGGTAGCCATAATGCAAATTACTTTGATTGGCCAAATGGTGGCACTCCAGCAAGGTACAACAAATTTGATTCCAATTGGCCTATATATGGTGTTGTAAGAAAAAAAATGTAAAATTGCATATTTGTTTTCAACCAATGGACTCAATGGATCTTAGCAAGCATATTTGCTCTGTGAAATTGCTTTAAATGTGCCTAAGACTTTTGCTGTATATTTTTTAACCTACACAAATTACAGAAGGTGTCTTCATTGTCCCAGTGTTGGACCCAAGCATTAAGAAATACAACCATTTGAGAGCGTAAATAACACTAAAGCCTGAAATAAACCAAGTGAGCTACAGTGCCCATGGCACTATTTTTTATATGTTGTTTTACATCTCGTGGTAAACCTTTGATATTTTCTCTGGTGAAGTCTTCTTTCAATTTTTGATATTGACACAGATGTGCTTACCTCCTGGAGTACGTTCTTTGTTCTTGTAAAGGGATTTTTCCTTACAAGAGAAATAGTTGGTCAGTAATCGATCACAGATGTTATCTTTGGTCACCCAAGTCTTTTGGTGTTCTGAAGCTTACTAAAGCATTCTTAATCTTTTGTAATGAGCAAAATGGTTGATTTGTCTTAACCTGATGTCATTTGTGATTTCTCTTGCACTTTTATTTTGATTTTTTCGCCTAATGATGGTTTGCTTCGCTGACTGTGGCAGCTCTTTGGAATTCATACCAAGAGTTAACAGTTACAGATTCCAAATGCCAAACTTTATTATGAACATTTATTTTTTCTGTTAACCAGAGAATGAAATAATGGGAAAATAATAATAATAATAATGAATCCCTGGCCTTGGAACAGCCACAAAGTCATATGTCCAATTCCTCTTGCTCCTTCATAATGGGGAGACCATGTATAAAAATCGCTGTAGCTCCTACACCATTCTCACATTTTGGACGTAAATACCCGCAATTTAGTAGTAAGAGTCTGTACTTTAAGGTCATATTAGTTATTTAGTTTCATGTCTGATGTGGTGTGACGGACAGTTAAGACCGCAATAGCATTGCCAATGGCCAAATATTTGGACTTGACAGTAAGTATATGTTGAAGTTTGGGATGACTTCAGCAAGTGAAAGATGGTTCATATACATAAGGTGTAGATGATCCAGGACTTAGGTAAAAGCTTTGATGGACTCCTTTGTTGCTATCAGAAATTAGGCTTGTACCCATTGAGGAAGTAATTTGATAATAAGGGGAATTAAAAACTATCACAGTCTTGTTTATTTTGGTGGACTTGGGCAATGTTACTGCATTCTGTCATGGCTGTCGTGATTGTACTTTGACCTGATCACACGTGACACCACATTGTTTATAATGTAATTGTTGTTTTATTTTTGTCATGCAAGAACCGTGATCTGAGTGCTAAGTAGGGACATTTTTGTTTTGGCTGGATTAGTTTCTGATTGAGACCATAACGATCACAGAAGCTCAGCCAGCAGGTATACACTATGTCGCCAATTTGCCTCTGTTTTCAAATATGCGTACATATACTTGGATATGTATGCTGTTCTTTCATTATTTTAAATACCCAAGCTTAATCTTGTCTTTCCTCTGTGATTAGTTTATTCAATCAGGTATTTTTTTTAGAGTTCTTTGACTAGATATATACAACCCCAACTTGGGAAGAGTTGTGACAGTATGGGAAATGCTCGTAAAAATTAGATGCAGTGATTTATAAATTTATTTTGACCTATATTTAATTGCAGACAGTTTGATGACAAAATATTTATTGTTTACACCTTATTTGTAAATGTATATCCTCTCCTGCCATTCAGGTCTGCTACTCATTCCAAAAAAGTTGGGAAGGGGGAAATTTAGGACTCGTAATTGGGTAAAAACTTTGAATAGAAATATGATTTCAAATTGCTGATGTCAGCAGGTCTCCCCCTGGAGGGTGGGGGGATAGAGATTTGTTTTTGGCTTGTTTCCCGTCAGCGTCGGCATTGGCATTTGCATCAGCGTACCCAAAGTGTTTCCAGACCATAACTCAAACTGCTCAGTATGTTTTTTTTTTTTTTTTTTTTTACCAGATTTATAGGTCCATTGATCGGCTACTAAACTGGTGCCTTTTGGTATTTCAAGGTTTCCGAGAGTGTGGGAACACTCTAGTTGTGAACATTATTTGGGGAAAAAAAGCTGCATTCAGGAAAGACTCAGTCCCTCTGGAGCAAAGATGGTCTAAGGATCTCCAATTTGTCCAGAAATACGTGAGAGGGTCATTGAAAGCTTTGAAAACTTAGTTTCTCAAAGAAAGACAAGAAGGGATTTTGTTATTTCGCACGCTATGGTGCATAAAATAATTTGAAGATTCTAGGAATCTAGAGGGTTTTCTGTGCGCGAAGGGCAAGGATGCAAGCCTTTGCTGAATACTGTGATCTCCGATCACTCTGACAGCACTGCGTCAAGAATTGTCATTTATCCATAAATGATATAACCACATGGGCTCAGGGTTGTTCTGAAAAACCATTGTCAAGCACTGCAAGACATAGTTACATCCACAAATGCCAACTAAAAATTTACTGTGCGAAAAGGAAGCCTTGTGTTAACAGTGTCCAGAAGCACCTTTGACTTCTCTGAGCTCGGAGGCATCTGCAATGGCTCTCCACAGAGTAGAAACATGTATGGTGATCGGACAAATCAATATGTTCTGTCTTTTTGGACTAAAAAAGAAAAGGAGTATGCAGTCTGTTACTGGCAACAAGTCCAGGAACGATGCTGTGTCATGGCATGGGGTTGTGTCAGTGCCCTTTTCAATGGTAACTTGCACTTCTATGAAGGCACCATTAATGCTGAAAAAGTACACTGAGATTTTGGGGAATCACATGCAGCCTTCATCTTTTCAAGGGATGTACATGCATATTTTAACAACACATCACAAAATCGCATTCTGCATTCATTACTAAGGCATGGATGTGTAAGAAGAGGGTGTGCATACTAAAGTGGCCTGCCTGCTGTCCTGACTTGTTCCCAGTAGAACGTGTAGCACATTAGAAAAGCAAAAATGTAACCACCAAAACCCCGTGCTGTTGTACACTTTAAGACTTGTTTGTTGGAAGACTGGGAGGAAATTACACCAGAGACAATCACTTTGTGTCTTCAGTCCGCAAACATTTATCAATTGTGAAAAATAATGGTAACATTAAAATGTGGTAAATTCTGATCTGTCTCAATTTTCAAAAAAAGAAGTGTTTATCCTGAGAATTATAAAATTCATGTGGTGAAACATCAAATGATGGGCAAAAATGTGTGGGATCTTTGGCGATCATGACCTTGGTTTTACATCTCATCTGAAAAATGGCACCATCAACAGCAAAGTGCCTCCTTCATTGTGCTGTGGCATTTTATTGTGTTTTGGTCTAGAGCAGGGGTGGCTAACCCTGGCCCTGTGAGCCACAGGAAATGCTGGTTTTTGTTGTCGCTCAGTGCTTAAAAGATTAATTAAAACGGTGGAACACACCTTAAAACAGTTCACTCACCTCGCCTGATTTTTTGGGTTTGAAATGGTTAGTGGGAAACAAAAGCTAACACTTTCTGTAGCTCTCCAGGGCTAGGGGGTCATACTATGAAGCAAATTCAGCATTTGCAAGTCTTTCTTCGCATGAACTGGCTCGAGAAACCCTGAACTCGCAATCAGTGATAGCAGAAGTTACAATGGCCAGGTTTAAAGAAAGCCACCTTTATGACAGTAAAAGCCCCGGTTTTAGGCTCAACATATCTTGTTAACCCTCTAACCTCCCTTTGTAGTACAACCCCCCGGGCTGGCTACCCATGGTCGAGGGAGAAAAGGGTCCCACGTAAGCCAACCTAAACTAAACTAAAATGTTCCTATCCAAATACTGATCAGATCCAGGCTTGCTTAACTTTTGCATTTATCCTTTGCAAAGGGAGGCAAACCAGCAACTGTTGAAGGTACTTGTTTTTTTATTGCATTGTACACAACTTTGTTTTTTCTCTCGTGGACACAGAAAGTGGTAATGAAACATTACAGTTTGCCAAATGTGGGCGAAATACTGCAGTGTCTGTCAGAGTTGGCCTGAAAAATGCAGATTGTGGAGGGGATCGCACATGCAGTATCCGTCATGGGCATTCTCTCTCAGGAAAAAAAAAATAAATAAAAATATGTGACTTATTTACACGGCTCAGACGGCATGGAGTGTGCATGTGTGGGTGAGTGCGCGCTGAATGTTTTCAGAAACAGATTTGTGTGCTCACAAGAGATTGAAATATCTTGATCCGTGAATCACCGGTATAAACATTCGGTCCTAATTGCCATCTGCTGCGATGGCGCACTGCGCAGAGGACTTACAATTTATTTCCAGTTTTGGTATTTATCCGTGTTTATTAGTGAGTAATGTGCTCAGTGTATATGTGTAGTATGTGCATTGTGTGATAGTGTTGAGAGTTGTGTGTTTGTGTTAGTGAAGGGCGTAGTGACTGGGTGTGGGGAGGGTGAGTGGGCAGAGATTCGGGGGGTTTGCTGTGGCTGCATAGAGAGATGACTCACCCCTTAGCCATGTGACTCACGAATCACTGCATCTCTGTGGGCTGTTATACCCTCATCATCGTTCCATTATTCCGTTTTCTCATCTCACACTTTCATCTCTGCATTTCTGTCTCTTTTCCTCAGGTTCCCTGTCTCCCTATCAGAAAATATAAGCTGCTAGGACTCGGTTTATTGCTGCTCTTTCCAGGTTGCCCGTCAGTGAGTGAATGAGGGAGCCAGTAGGTAAACGCCCTGTGTCTGTGCAAGTGTGCGGTTAATGTCATTCACAGCAGACACGCATCCGTTTGATCTCTGCCGAGCGGGGTGTCCCACGCTTGCTTTCCAGAGCCGCTGCGTGACTGGGATCAGAGAGTCAATGGGGGCTCCCCAGTCTCCCGTGATGGGGATGTTAGATTCTTAAATCGTTTGATCCTCAGCAACCTAGGGTTGGAGGCACTTTCTCAGTACACGTGTCTTTGTTGACAAGCTTCCCCAAGGACACTGCAGACAAGTCACTTGCAAACCTCAATTAAAAACAATGCAGGAACAGTTTGTGAAATGCAAATAAAAACAGAAAGCAGTAATTTGTAAATTCTCTTTTATATGTTTGCAAAAACTAATTAATCATTGAGTTTGTTCACATTTTTTCAGCTCTCTAAATGCTTTACTGTGATGAGGTGAAATCTCGGCTCGACCGTCGCCAATGCGTGGCTCACACCTGGGCGATTCACGGCAGCCATTTTGTGCAAGAGTGCTCACCACGCATCGGCAGCGGAGAGGGAAAGAATTATTATTACTGCCAATTTTAATCGGGATGATTAGGTTGGAGGTTGAAAGAGCTTGTTTGGGAATTTAGCCTGGGAAACCATGACAATTTGCGATGAGTCTCACAGGATTTTTAATGACCACAGTGAGTCAGAAGCTGAGTTTGACCTCTCATCAGAAAGATGGTGACTTCTACAGCACACTGTGAACTGCACCTTTTTTTTTTTCACTCCATTAGGAAGAAGACTTCCCCCTATTGGCCTATTAACATCACTTCCAGCACAAACTAAGTTTTCAATGGTGGTGTCCCATCCAAGTGCTACACCCTGACCTGTTTAGCTGCAGCCATTTGGCCACAGCAATATGAATGGTGGAATAATTGCTGACCATACAGTGCTTGTTTGCATTTAATCGGAACTGTGTGAAGAAAAGATATTTAATGTTTTAACCTATGGTCTTTTGAGAAGTTTGTAAATATTGTATATGCCAATTCAGAATTTATTGCTAGAAACACATTCCAAAAAATTAGGAACTGGGGCAATGCATACTGGTACGGTTGTGGAATACTTGAAAAACACGTTTGGAACATCATACCAGAAAATAGGTGACGAGGTAACGGGTGATACAATCATGATTGGGCATGAAAGAAGCATCCAGTGAAGGCTTTGTTGTTTTTGAGCGAAGATGGGCTTAGGTTTGTCAGGTTGCAAAAAAGTGTGTGAGTGAATAGTCCCAAGAGCTTAAGGGTTCATTACAAGCTTACAAGGCCCAGAGGGAATATGAACGCCTGTGCAATGCATGAAACCATAAATTTATGCAATGACTGGCACATTAGAGTCAGAGACAGCTATATGCTGGTAAAATATCACAGGAGTCACCTCTAGGGACAATGTTCCTCAAAGTAAAATCAAAAGAAATTTAGGGATTTTGCCATCTGTAATTCATAATGTTACTAAAAGATCGAGAGCATCAGGATAAGAACTGAGTGAAGGAAAAAGCTGAAAACTAACACTGAATACCTGTACCCTGCAATCACTCTGTCAGCACTGAGTATACTAACTTTGCACTCTTTTGGCCATTACTAACATCCCATTGCTCCTCGGAGAGACTTGCAATGCTGCTGCTAATGCACATAGCCTACGCTAAGCTTAACTTTGAGATCTTTGATAAAGCTATCTCAAACCCTCTGCTGTGTTGTAAATAAATCTTTGTTTATACTTTAAACATCACTTTTGGCTCACCTGGGTCTGTTTTCAAGTTGTGATTGTAGTTGTGGTGGCCTTGTCTCACGGCAAAGTGTACATCAAAAGCAGGTGGATTTTGGGTTGTAATTGATGCTAATAAGACTATTTGCCTTGTAATTATGCTCATGAATAAGGCTCATGTACCTCTTTGACGCAAGGTTCGTGTGAAGCTTACTGATATATGTAATGTGTTACATTAGGAGCATTGGAGTGTCACTATCAAGATTAAGCATTGACCGGAATGTAAGAATAGAGTGTAATGATTGCAGAAATAAATTATTTCAGTACAGATGCATCTCACAATAGTATACTTTTCTCAAAAAGGAATTAAAAACAATATTAATAAAAAATAGTTGTTTTTATTCATATATCTCTGTGTAGCAAAACTAGTCATCAACATGCGGTTATTTACATCCAGCAGACGCATGTTTATTACGTTAATTACAAGGTACATCTATGAACAACATCAACAACAAAGTTAAGTTTTACAAGACTTAACAGGATTACTCAGGAATGGTAGACTTCTTTAGATTTTTTTTTGGATTTTTTTTTATCAATGCTCATAAGGTCTTCAAAGAAGCGACATATTTCATAAAGATGCAAGTACACATAAACGTGCAGACTCATTCTTTTTTCGCTTGCTGCTCCCCCTTTCATTACTCTTCTATTTTTCTCATCTGTCTATTTCCTCTTTATAAAATAAACCTCCCTTAATGTCCCTCTCTAAATAACTCTGTAGCTTTTATGTTTCTATGGGGATAAGGTAACAGAGAATGCATATATTTTGGGCACTTCTGGGCAAAGACGACTGCCAGAAGTCGGCCAGAAGTGATGATACTCGCACCTGGGATTGCTAGATGTGCAAAAATTAAATAAGGAGCCACATGAGATATCTCTGACCATGCCATTTTGTTTCCCATCTTTTCACACATAAATCTGTCACTGAGTACGTCGTCCAGCCGAATTGCTGAAGTTATTCTTTTTCAAAATATTTGGGTTCAGTGAGATTGTAATTCAGCCTTCAGTGCCTCAAATATTGAAGATTAATGTCAAGGCAAGCGGGATGCAATCATCAATACAGAGTAAGAGCCTGGATGGCGTTGATGGAGTTGGTGTGGAGGGAGCACAGGAGGCACGATCCATCTGAATTCACTGCAAGAGCAGGCATTGGCATGCAAACTGCCACAGGCACTGGGATTTTTCAAAGAGCTTCACACATGCTGCATCACAGCAAGAGATGCTAAGCTTTACTGCCCACTCAAAGTTAATTTCCCCATGTTTAATATCAATATAACTGGTCTTTTTTTCCTCTGTAAAGGGTTGCTTTGTCAAAGGCATGCTTAACTGCATAAAATCCCAAAAGGATCAGGTAAGGTACACGTATTTGGAATGAAACTTCCTCCCTCAATTCATATGAATGAAATCTAGAAAAGCGAAGATGTTTTGAACATGCCTGGTTGCTAATGCAATCATGTATGTTGTCAAGACATGCCTTTGTGGAAGGAGAGGGTCAATCACAAACAGCCATTCCAGCATAGAAAGGGGGAGTGAGTCTCAATAAGGTGATAAATCATGTTCCTAACATCTTTCATTACATCTCTTTTCCTCTGGAAACTTGGAATGTATGAATGTATTTTGCACCACGTTCAGTCAATACATTATGTAAAATAAAGACCAAAGATAATAAAAGACAAATCATACATTGAAAACATTGACATTTCTAAACAAGTGAACATAACTGAAAAGGATCAGCATATTTACGGGTAACAAAAACATTTGAATCTTTGAATCTTGAACTTCCTTAAGCTAAAGGCTGCAGTATTTTTTTTTTTCTGTAAATTTCTATGGCACATTTTTTTTTTTTTTTTTTTTTACTGTAGGAGGGTACCAGATAATTTTAAGAGATGTCTTTTTCCATATAATTACAAATTAAAAACATTAATCTCTTTTTTTTTCTGATGGGATCCAGTATGTGAACTAGTGGGTTATATTAACTTCAAGGACTATTAATGCCATTAAACTCATAAGGCTCACTGTGATACGATATGTCTTCAGAAGTCACAGGAGTGGTCATTTGCAATACATGTATTGCGAGTCTTAAATTTCATCCTGAGATGATTTTAATAGCTTTTTTGCTGGGACAAGCAGCTCGGACAGTGATGATCTGTAGCTATGATGGCTCTTTTGAAAGTTTTTTTTTTAACTTGATGTCCAATGATCATATCCAGGACTGGAAACAAAGGATGGAATACTGCAATGGAATTTAGGTTGAATTTTTACTGATTTAAAAAATTTTGTTTAAATAATCCATTTGACCTTTTCTTTCTCTCTTCCAGTTTGTGATCTTTCATCTAGGGGAAGAGGAATGATGTAATGGAGGCATTTCAGGTCCCAGCTCATCTAATTCATGCAAGGGCAACAAGACGAGACTGGCATCAATTAAAGTATGCACTGTATGCTTTCTTAGCCAATCAATACACCTCATGGGACCAAGGCATGAAAATGGAGGGAAACATGGATCTGTCCAAAAAAAAAAAAAAAAGCAGAATAATGTGATCTTTCCACTTTCCTCTAGTATCTCTTTCTCTCCTGTCTTCTCTCTCTCCCCCTTTCTCTCGCTCTCTTCTCCTCAGCCTGCTCACTGTACAGTTATATCTCTCTTGCTCCTCACTGAAACATTCCGGGATGCTTCCGGAAGACCTTCTCGAGGAAATTCTCAAACTGCTTATCCTTGCCTTGCTGCTGCTCCACCGAGTCAAAGTAGTCTTCATTGCGAGTCACCATTCGAGCCGGAGGAGGGAAGTAGAAGATGGGGCGGCGTCGAAGGGGCGAGCGAGGCTTGGGCATGGGCACAGGCTCAAATGTTCGGGGACGGGGAAGAACGAAGTTGGAGAGGTACAGATTCCGGCGAAGGGGCAGTGGATTTTGAGAACGTAATTGAGCCCAGGGTTGATACCTTCGTTTTGGGGGAAAGCCAAAATCGTAGTCTCGGGATTTTCCCAAATAGTTATTGAAGGAGAGTGCAGGCTTAGCATAATACCGAGGTTTTGGCTTTGGTGGTGGGAAGTAAATGGGAAAGTAGCCACGGCGAGGCTGCTGAACAAATGAATATGTTGGATAAGTACGAAATGGCTTCTGCAGCTTTGGCCAGAAATCTTGTTTGCTCTGCTTGACTGTAGATGCCTCCTTGAACCCTGCCTTGGTAGGGGTGGTAACAGGGTTTGGTACCTTTGGACCAGCATTTTTGGGGGCTGAGGCTGGGGCAGGTGCTGGAGGTGGGGCCAGCGGAAGACGCCAGGGTACATTTTCAGGGACATCTTTCTTCTTTTTCTTCTCTACGTCACTGATGATATCAACTACATCGTCCGCGGGCAGGTGCAGCTTACTTGAAATTTCGATCAGTTTGTCAATGGTCTGGGGGTCGATATCATCATTATCGTCTTCATCCTCTTCCTCAGAGCGCTTGTCTTCCACGGCGTTGCTCCCTCGCGATGTTTTCTCGCTCTGATCCTCGTACTTCTTCCCATCGTGCTTCACCATGTACTGCAGCAGCATGTCGGAGGCAATATCGGCAAGTCTCTCCTCCTCAGCTTTGACCCTCTGCGCCTCCACTGCCTGCCTCCTCACTTCCTCCTGATCGGCCTTTGCCCTCGCCTCTTCCTCCTCCGGGCTCAACGCCTCCTCCTCGTCCTCCTCTCCTTCCTCGTCCTGTCCATCCTGCCCTTTCATGTCCTCAAATTCGTCCATGAAGTTGCCTCCTCTGTACAGCGGCTGATTCTTCTTCTTCTCTTGCTCTTCTTGCCACTTCAGCTTCTTCTTTGAAAGAGCCAGCTGGTTTACCTCTGGCTTTGGCTTGATTTCATTGTCCGTGGATTCGCTGCCTGTGTTCAGAAAGGCGCCCCTGCTCTCTCTCTCCGCCTCGGAGTCTTGCTGCCTCTTGGCTGCTGTGCTGTAGCTCTGTAACTCCTGCAGCATGGCCTGCAGGTTCCTCACCTCCTGAGAACTGAGTTGCTCCTCGTCTGCTGGCTCCTGACGTTCTTCTTCTTCTCTTGTCTCCTGCTCTTTCTCCGGCATCTTTTTCTCTGGCTGCTCTTTCGCTTGCATGTTCTGACTGGTTGTCCTGCTCTTCACCTTCTCCGTCAGCCGTTCCTCCTCTTCCTCGGCCCTCTTCCTCTCCTCCTCCTCCTCCTCCTCTCTTTCCCGATCTGTCCTTCCCTCCGCCTCTGCAGCTGCCATCACCAACTCCAGCTCCTGCGCCCTGTCCCTGTCCCTGTCTGAACCCGATAGCGCTGCTTCATCTCGCCCTTTCTCCTCTCCTTCTGCTCCTCTTTCATTCTCCTCAGATCCTCCTGCCCTGATGCTCTTTGTAGCCTCTCCTGGAGGGTTAAGAGCCTCCAGCAGAACAGCTGCCAGCGTTTTCGGGTCCACGTCCTTAAACAGCTCGTCCTCTTCCTCCGGGAGGGCCTGCGTTTGATTCTTTTCCTTGTCTAACCAAAATTGCCCCCCGTCCACTCGAGACGAAAACAATCTGGCGAGCCCAGGAGGGGACGGGAAGTTACCGTCATCATCGCCGCGTCCTCCATTGACCAGAGGGTTGCTGGCGGAGAGCTGTTGTGTGGTACCAAACAAGATCAGCAGTACGATTGGGCCGCTTGAGGTATGTTTGCGACCGGTCATGACCTTGCAGAGCAGGAGATGAGGAAGAGGTTGTTGCACCTGGGAAAGCACAAGAAAGACAGAGAGCTTCTAAGGATACAGAGTCTTAACCTGTATGTGATGAACTAATACTGTTGATTCCGCTATATTTGGTCATTGGTGACTGTCAATATAATATGTCTATATGCATGCTTTCTAGCAGTGGCTGCATTCAGTGTCTTTGGAGTTAACGCATTGTTATTCAATGAAAATGACTGAAAACAGCATAAGACTAATCATCTGTTAAGAGGGATTATTTTCGCTTTCTCTCTTTTCAGCTCAGCAGTATGTTTAAAAAATATTAGATGGATTATATTGATAGAAATATAATATTAGATATGATATTTAATTAATCATGAAATATAATTTTTAATATGATAAGAAACTATGAATAAAATGTGATTTATTGTTCTCTTTATTCCCAACTTGAAGAAATACGGCTGACTTGATAAATATTTCTGCCTGTAATTGCCAGAGCAGATATATTCAAATAATTAACAATGTCAGATTTTACTCATAACCCTCTCTCATATCTATGGATATCACAGACTAAAATGCGAATATCGTATATTATATAGTATGAAATTTAATGCAACTTGTTGAGCAACAGGAGGTCATCAAACTTGTGTGAAAATTGTATAGAGTAGCTATATATGTAATATATTTGCGTTGACGAATGCAGCAAATTCACTCGTTCACGTCATTATATTTTCATATTCGTGAGGCATAAGAGTGATACTCCTTTCAAATAAATGCTTGGAATACTGGGATTGTGAAAAGTGAGGTTACTAACGTAATGTAAACCCAGCCTTTAAAAAAAAAAATCAATTTATGGATCTATTTTTTTTTTCTTTGTCTATCGAAATCAAAATTATATTTTCCTTTGCATAGCCAATTAGGCTCTGTTTCCTCCTTTGGCTCAAAGGCTCATAGTGCTCACTGAGAGAATTAATTAAGACTGTGAATGAGATTACGTACACACACATATGGCAGTACATAGAGAGCCAAGGAGCTGGCAGCCGACACCACTGAAGGTCAATATGGTTCTATTCAAAACTCTGGTAGCAACAGATACTGTTAAATTTTTCCTGATCCCCCAGTGATACACCATGTCAGACATTATGTTCAATAAAACGGTAACAAAACAATTGTCTCTGTTCTAAGAAACAACTGTGAAAGGTCAGACACAGAAGAATTATGCAAATCTCAAGAACTATCTTCAGTGATACCAAGTAACGTATCACTGCGGAAACAGTACCACAAATACTGCAGAATGTAAAAGTCAACACTTAGCAATGCTCCTGTGTAAAAACTAAAAAAGAAAAAAATAATGTTGAGAATATTCAGAGATTGAAACACTGCACCACAAAGAAAGAAAATGAGAATGACCTTCAGTTAAGTTGCCAGGGCAAGGTCACATTTCACCCTAATGCCCTGAGACACCTGCTGTCTGTGATGATCTGGTGAATATTTTCGACAAGCAATCTACCAGTGTTGCGTAAACACAATGTAGCATATGCCTATTGTGATTGCTTAGAAAAAGAGATTAAAGTTTAAATCCAATGACCAGGACTGGCCTCTTAATCTCATGTATCAAAGATGAGAATCTTTTCAATCTGAGATCTGAGGTGGGATTTTGAGTCAGGCTTCTGTGCAAGGTGACAGCTCTGCAAAACCCATACAATCTGCCTGGAAATTACTATTACAGAAGCTGCCCTTAATTTACTTTCATAGGTCCACAATTATTGTCACCTGTGATAAAAACAAACAAAGATAGGGTCGCTTATAAACAATAAGAGTGCTATTCCATGTATTAAGTTCAAACATTTTGGCAAACTAGGTCCTATTAGTTTAAAAATTGTATCATCATCGGTCATGGTTTTTTTAAGCAAGAAGCATTAGCTTCAAAATGATTGGCACCCCTAGTTTTTCACTTTATGCAAATACCTGTGGCTGAAGATGATGGCAGTAAGTATTTTACAGTAATATGTGTTAAATAAAGTACATTCCAGGGAGACTTTTGATGAATCAATGTAGTCATTGTCCAGCTGGACAAGAGAATCCCGGTTTCAGGCTCGTAGCAGAGTCATCAGATTTAAATTTTTAAATACTACCATGATGGAGTTCATTACGCAGTTTATTTTAACTAGCACATCTGAACCATTTACCGCAAAACAAACTCAAAGCATCAAAAACCGTCTCCATCTTTGACTGAAGGTATGAGCTAAGCATTTAGCTTTTGCCGCGAAACATGCAAATGACTTGCAAATGTGAAAATTTCAATTTTATCAAGACTATATCAGTCTCTCACACTCATAGTTCTGAAGATGTCTGGCTAACTCCATATGCTTGCTTATGTTTCCTATATTCAGTAAGGGGTTATTTCATGCAAACCTAAGAAAAAAAGTTTAGTGTTATGGATGGCGCATGTAGAAGTTGTTATCTGGTGACCCCAAGATGTAGCACATCTGTAAATCATGAACCATGACTCCCAAGTTCTTTCTTGCCTCCCTGACCATCTTTCTCACAGGCGATAGTATGCATCCTTTTGATTTGTAACTTTTCTTATTGTGAATTTCAATCGCCATCTGTCTCTTTTGACTTGATAGTGCTCTTGCATTTTTACTGGTGATAATTCTGCATATAATTTCACCTCAGTATCATACAATTGCAAGGCAGGAAGTGATGGAGTGACACAAATTTGTTCTGTCAGCCTGGCTATGAAAATAAGATCACTTATTACAAGACACTGAGAAATGTGGTAAAGTATATAATATGGAAGGATGTAATTTAGCTGGATGTGTTATTAACTAATTTTTTTATTTCCAGCTTTTTTTCTTTTGCGTCAAGGATTCCAATGATTCTAAACCTGACTGCGTACGTTTTGCTTACATTTCCTATTACATTAACATCCATTACTGCAGTAACAATGACAATGACAGACACTATCGCTATTCCTTAGATGAATACTTTTTTTTTTTTTTGTTCTGTCCTCTGATAGTCACATTTCTGTTAAATTAACTTATGTTTTTTTTTTCATGGGTACATGACATACTTATTCAGAACATGCAGCAATCAGCAAAGCAAAGCAGCAGAACAACCTCTCTCTCTCTCTCTCTCTCTTTCTCTCTCTCTCTCTTTTTCGATGATCTCATATGTTTCCATCACAATCCCTGTATCAAAATGCATTTGACAATCGGCTTATAAGGAGTACTATCTCTGCATAATCTTATCTGCAGAGCAGCAATTATGACCCACCAAACGCTCAAATCTTTTCAGCAACACTGAGATGTAATTTTGCTAGACCGTGGGTGATCTTAAGTACAATACATGTAGCCTGCTATAATAATGAAAAACCCCATCCCTATAAGACGCAAAACTTCAACTCAACAAGTCCCTCATCCAGCTCAAGACCGGATCTATGAGGTTATTTTTGTCTCCAACACTACAATGAGGGTGATGAATAATAGAGTGAGGGTGGAAAAGACTATGATAATGATAATCATTGTACTTAGCATCAGTCAATTCATGTTTAGTGAGTACCCGTAGACTAATTAAAGTTTTACGTGCTGATGCCTCCCATCTATCTTTCTTATTCCCCCTCCCCATTGAATATAAGCAAGTCCCCAACTTCTCTTTTTTCTCCATCTGGCATTTTCATCTCCTTTTGTCCATCTGTCACGCCTTGTTTCTTCATATCCTTCTTGTCCGGGGATCAAAAGATTTCGCTGAGCTGTATATATTCTACTCTTCTGTTTCTTCCTTATTTTGACAATATCAGCAGTCCATTGCGAATCAATAGCAATCCTTCTCCTTATCACTTTCTTAAAGTTTCATTTCTTAATGAACTTTTTTCCCTATCGATATGCCATTTTATATTTACAGAGCAACGCTCTCTTATTATATTGCTTGAGCCAATGATAATGATGAAAGTCATTGCTTACCGGGAATCCCTTAGCAGAAAGCGCGGATTTTCACGCAAGTTGGATTTCTTTTTTTTTTTTTTTCAGGAATTATTTTGTTGTGTCGATATTCTTTAATTTATGTGCTCGCTTAAAATACAAAAAAATAAAAAAGAAAAAAACGAACAGTGTCCGTATTCTTCTCAAGCTGAGCCATACAGCTAATTCATCCACACTGCGAGGTAAAGATATTTTCAGAACCTCGGACAGCTACATGTCTTTATATATAGCCCTGATGTACCACATGACCGTACGTCACTACCTCATTGACGTAATATTCCATTGATAAGAATTTTGGTGTCGATAGAATCCCGAGTCTTTTCTACGCTGCAGTGCTCCGGTGAATGAACGGGAAGTAGCATGAATGAATGAAACGTTATTTTTTTTCCACTGGGGGGAGAAGACTGAGAGACATTGAGAAATGGAGAAGGTTTTCCTATCAGGTGCCAGGGGCTGCATGCAAAAGCGGTGCAATTCCACGGAAAGCAAAAAAGATGCAATTATACACATTGTGGATTTTACAGTCGGATCATCTCATGTACTGATTACGATGATGTGCATCCGCATGATCGCATCAAATTGTAATCATGTTCCAGTCACGCGTATCCGCAAACACAGTATAGCGAGTCAAGCATGCACTGCCACGAGAACATTCTTTTCTTTGTCTCACCCAATAGCAGCTACACCCGCTCGAACATTATCCATCCCGCCCTGCGACTGTTTATGCGTCTTGAACTGCTGGCGCCAATGCAAGTACACCTCTGTCGCGGCGTTACGCCTCGCTCTTCGACTTTTCATTAGCGTAGCCATTTCAATTACATGTTCTTTGTCTCCTGGTTCCTACCATCTACAGTATGTTTCTGAGACTTTTTCTTCCGTTTTGTATGATAAAAAGTGTTGAGGCTCACATAGGATCGTGCAGACCATGAACAACTTACTTGCCACTACTCTATAATGGAACCCTGGATATAAAGCGAAGCTCGCTCCAGAGAATTCACGAGTCCATTTTGCATGGTGTTGCAGCAAAATTAGATTCCTTTACTTAAAATAAAGAATTTTTAGAACCTGCGTTCTGAGAGCTGTATAGCCATATTTGATAGAAAAAAGTATATGAAGATGACATAATAATAATAATAATAATAATAATAATAATTATTATTATTATTATTATTATAAATATTATTATTATTAGTTGGAGTCTAGTTAATTTCTGTGATTTGTTGATTCTTTACATCTTGTTTTGTATTTAAAAAAAATAATAAAAATAAAAAAAACCTTTCAACGGCAGAACGACTCCAATGTCTCCCAGTGAATTTTACGCAGTGCACAGTTCTGCCACAAATGGGCTCAGGGTGTGTTCGGAAACGTATGCGCTCGTTTAACATACCATTTCAGTATGTGCTAACTGTAAAAGAACGATCTCATCCTTTCCAAAAATCTAATTCGTTTCCATTACTCTCACAAAAGCGTCTTTTCAGAAGTTATATTTTGCCGTAAAATGGCCGTTTCATTGAACCTTTTAGTAAAAAAATGAGCAAAACGATGCGAAAAAAATCTTTATTCTTTATCCCCATAATCTTTCAGTTAAAATATCAGCAAGTGAATCTAAACTACAACTGAAGCAACTCCGTTAAAAGAAACATAAAATTTTCATCATGAAAGAAATATTTTTTCTCAAAAATATGTGTGCCACAATTATTGGTATCCCTTTGTTAAATATTTTGCGCAGATAACAGCTCAGAGTCTGCTCCTTCTCTGAAGTCAATAATTGTGGACTGTCCTCTTTTGGTCATCCTACAGTTTTTCAATGGGGCTTAAGTCAGCAGCTTGTCTTGACCATGGCAAAGCTTCATTCTGCAGCCATTTTGTGTAGATTTTTCAGGTGTGCTTTGGATCATTGTCTTGCAGGAAGGTCCGACCACAGCCCATTTTAAGATTCCTGGCAGAGGCTGTTAGTTTCTCATTTAATGTCTGTTGGTATTGATGGTTTCCATGACATCATGTATCATAACATGATTTACAGGGCCTTTGGAAGAAAAGCATCCCCACAACATAAAAGATCTGCCACCATCCTTTACAGTGGTTATGAGGTGCTTTTTCTTTATGGCTATCTTTCTGTCTATGCCAAACCTACCTATGATATTTGCAGCCAGAAAGCTCTCTTTTGGTCTTATCTGACCATATTAGCGGTCCCATTGAAAGTCCCAGTACTGCTTGGCAAACTTTGAGCACTTTAGTTACTTGCGGATTGACAGGGGGGTCTTTTTATGGCAACCTTTGCAAACTAGTGCCAATGTAGGCAGTGTCTGATTGTAATTCTGGAGGCTTTCTAACCCCAAGACCCAATTAAGATCTGCAATTCTCCAGGTGTGATTCATGGAGATTCTTTTGCCAGTCAAACCATCCTCCTCACAGTGCGGTGGGTCAATGATCACACATGTTCTCTTTTAGACTGATTCGTAATAACTCCTGTTGCTTTAAACTTCTAAATTATTATTCTGACATTGGAATTGGTATTATCAACTGTTTAGAGATTTTCATGTATCTATTTCCTGATTTGCGTAGCTGAACAACTTATTTTCACTCATCGCCACTGTGTTCTCAGGTCTTTCCCATAGTGATGAATGACTGTGGGAACTTCAGCCTGCATGACCTCATACTTATACCCCAGTGAGACGGGAAGTCCAATGTTAAAACCAAAAACGAGTTCCTTATGGAACAGATAAACTTTAATATATAAAATACTGGAAATATACTAAAGTTAGATTTTAATAATAGGATTTTCGAGGGGCGCCAATAATTGTCGCAGAAAGAAAAATATTTATTCAACATCATCATTTCCTATTTCTTTTAATAATTTTACTTCACTGAAAAGGTAAGGTTTTCGTGAATATTCTGAGTGCAAGACCAAAACAATAAACAGCAAAGAGGTTTTTTCACAGCTTGTTCTGCTCATGTTCAATTTGGGTGCCAATAATTCTTGAGGTCACAGCAGCCATCTTGAGACCAGCTGAATGTCATCAAAGTCAAAATGCAGTCCTCCAAAAACTGATATGAAAGTTATTTTGAATCATCTCGCTTTTTTCAGCTGGCTATCAACAAAAATGTATTGTTTATCTGGGTGTTTTGGGTATTTTTTTGTCTTAAATCTATGTTGTCTTATAATGTAAGGGTATGAATAAACATAAACATTAGTACCCCTGTATACATATTCACAGACACACACACACACACACATGCACGCACACACACACTCACGCACAGAAGCATACATGTATTTTCCAGTAAATACCACAAGGTTAGTGGTGATAAATTATTTAAAGACAGCTCTTTTGTCCTTCTCTTCTTAATGAGTACATATCAGTCTGCTTGCTGTCTTTTTTTCTCCAGAAACATCACATGGCATTTGGTTGTGAATTTTTAAACCATTCCATATTTATAACATTGATTCAGGTGTGAATGAGAGAAGCAAAATTATACCTTAAACCATCTCTAGCAGAAAAAAAGAGCATGCGTGTGCACAGTATGTGCTTGGTCAATCAAACCCAGCAGAATGGGTTGATGTGTCTTGGGGGTTAGTATTCAGGGTGCTGACTGCTGCTCAACATTTGGCTGGAATGGTTCCACCATTTTGTCAGCATCGTCCGTCCCAGAGAGTCACCTTTAGCCACGCCTATTTGTCCTCTTTAGCGAGTGACCAAGTTTATAAGGTCGAAGGTGTATTATCCATTCACCCATTCTCTATACTGCTTCTTCCTCGGCATGGTGGGCAGTGGTTAGCACTGTCACCTCACAGCAAGAAGGCTGTGGGTTCGATTCTGACCTGGGGCCTTTCTGTGTGGCGTTTCCATGTTCTCCCTGTGTTCACATTGGTTCCTCCGGGTACTCCGGTTTCCCCCACCCACAAAAACATGCTTCATAGAAACACTCCTACTAGTACCCCTGACCAAGGAACTGGCCTTAGAACTGGAGTTGGTCCCCAGGCGCTGCTCTGTGGCTGCCCACTGCTCCTAAATATAAGATGGGTTAAATGCAGAGGACAAATTACCCCACGGGGATCAATAAAGTATATCTTAATCTTAAGAATATGTAAATGTTGTTTTGCAGGATGAATTGCGCCATACAGAATTTTTTTTTCTCAGGAAGGCTCTCCAGCATTTGGTATCACCAGTCATGTGTTTATATGCAGCAACAGGTCAGAGCCTGCACCTTTGCTTTGAGAAGCACCTCTTAGCTGCTGGAAGCAGTGGTACCGATTGACATCTGCTTTAGGATCAACAAATCAGGAGCAGCCATCGATTATTTTCCACAAATGCAGCGCAAAACCATACCGTGTGTGTGTGTGTGTGTGTGTGCATGTGTGCGTGCGTGTGTGCGTGGTCCGAGTTTATTTCCCCTTGTGGGGACAAAATGTCCCCATAGGTAATGGAATACCAGATTTCTTTATTCTTATGGGGACTTTTTCAGGTCCCCATGAGGAAATTGAGCTATTTTAGGGTTAGGGGTTAAGTATAGGGTTGGGATATGGTCAGGGTTACGCGTGCGTGCGTGATTCCTTGTGGCTTAATTTCAGGAATGATCAAATTGCGTTTATTGTTTTAAGGCGTTAATTTTTCCTGAACATCGAAAACGATGTCTCCACACACAGCCAATGACTTATGCATTTTCACCCGCGAAAAAGCTTTTCTGGGAACAACAGAGAGGGCTGCCGGTGTTTATTTTTCGTAAACAGAAACCGAACTCTTCGCATGAACGGGAAACCCTCGCTCTCCACATCCAGCACGACTCAATCGCCCCGAAGATATTTTGAATTTGAATCGTGTGACATTTCAAGATTGCTTCGTTCAATGTGCGGCACGCAGAAAGCACTAGACCTGCCCCGGTCGCGCAACTTGAATCACAAAAACAAGCAAGGAGCGGATGGAGGAGGAAAGAGGTTTCTCTCTCACGATGTCAGTTCGGAGTGTCTCCCTCTCAACAGTATGACAAACGTCGAAGGCTACTACCCAATTACTTAAATTTAAATTGCCCTTATTTTGTTTGCTTCTGGTCTCCCATCGTCCTTCTTTTGCGCTGCTTGCCAATTCCTGTTTCCTTTGTTTGACCTCTTTCGTACGGGCGTTGCTACTCTGTGCTAATGTTAAAGCCTACAAAAAGCATGTGTTAACTAATTAATGAGACCATTCGTCCTGTGAAAGAAGAGGACACCGCAGTAATATCCTATAAGTGAGTCACAAAATGCCCATTATGTTCGTAAATGCAGCAGCATCGCTAATGCTCAGAAACTTAACATTTGGGAAAGAAAATAATAAATAAATATACTGCAAATCTGGGAACAGGGGAAAAACATACAAACTCCATTCACACAGAAAAGCCCAAATTGAAAAGTATTACCCTCTTGCTGTCGCCCAATAGTGCAGCTGTACCATTGTGCCACCCGCAACCATGGAGGATGCAGAAAATATTCAAAGCTGACTTTCATTTGCAATTGGATTAACATTTCTCTCACAATCACTAATGAAAGTGAGAGGCCATAGGCTCATTACAAATGGGGCCCATAAGAATTGCCCCCATTATTCTCCATGGCAAATAGCACATCAAAAGTCCCACAGTTTTGACTCTTGAAGCAAATTGGTTTATTTTGACCTTTTCACTGCTGTAGGAGGTTCAATGCTGGCTTTTTAACAAATGGGACACTGATTTAAAGAATACAGTGCCATGAAGAAAGTATTTGCCCCTTTCTTTTTTGTGTATTTCTGTGTATTTGTCTTATTTAAATGTTTCAGATCTCCCTTCCAATTTCAACATAAGTCAATGTGTTTAAACTCAAAATGCAGGTTTAAAATGATCAGGTCATTGATTTAAGGTAAAGCAGAATTCAAAATCTATATCGTCCATATATGGGGGGAAAAATAATCGCAGCATTAGACATAATTATTGGTTGTGCCTCCCTTGGCGGCAACAACTGCAACAACAAATTTGTGATAACTGGTAGTGAGTCTTTTACTTCAAATTTTTGCCCACTCATTTTTGCTTAATTGTTTTGATTTGTCCACATTGAAGGGTTTTGGAGTATGAATTGATTGTTTGAGGTCATGCCACAGCATCTAAATTGGATTCCAGTCAGGACTTTGACTAGGCCACTTCAAAACCTTTATTTTGTTATTTTTCAGCCTTTCAGAGGTGGATGTACTTGTATGCTTTGGATCGTTTGCTGCATAATACAATTGTGCTTGAGCTTTAGGACAAGAACTGATAGACAGACATTCTATTTAAGGGTTTTCTGGTAGAGAGTAGAATTCATGGTTTCATCAATTATGACACGTTGCTCAGGTCCTGTAGTAGCAAAGAAACCCCAGATCATCACACTATTATCACCATGTTTGACTGTTGGTATGATGTTCTTATGGTGGAATGCTGTGTCAGCTGAAAGACCTGTGTTGTCCAAAAAGTTCTACTTTTGATCACCAGTCCACAGAATATTATTCCAAAAGTCTTGGGAGTTGTCAAGATTTTTTTTTTGGAAATGTGAAATAAGCCTTTGTGATCTTTTTTGTGAGCAGCTGGTTTTGCCTTGCAGCACATTTTTGCTCAGTACTCTTGGTGGAATTGTAAACACTGACCCTAACTGAGGCAAGTGAGGCCAGCAGTTCTTGAGATGTTTGTCTGGGTTCTTTGGTGACCTCCTGGATGAGTCATTAATGTGCCCTTGGGGAAAGTTTGGTAGGCAGACTATTACCAGGAAGGTTCACCACTGTTCCAAGTTTTCTCGATTTGTAGATAATGGCTCTCAGAGTGGTTCGCTGCAGTCCTAGAGCATGAGAAATAGCTCTGTAACCCTTTCCAGACTGATAGATGTCAACAATTTAGTTTCTCATCTGTTCTCAACTTTCTTTAGGTCATGGCAGCATGTGTTGTTTTTTGCCTAGTTCACACTGCAAGACAGGTTCTAATTAAGTGATGCTTAGATTCAACAGGGCTAGTATTAATCATGCTTGAGTTTGTCTAGGGAAAGTGACCCCATTTATTTGTGAAACTTGTTTAATTGGTTGACTTAGTGACCAAAGAGACAATTTCTTTTTCACATTGGTCCACATAGGGTTTTCTCTTCAATACATAAAATTGTCATTTAAAAACTGCATTTTGTGTTTACTCAGGTCATCTTTGTCAAATACTGAAATTAGTTTGATGATCTGAAACATGTAAGCGTGAGAAATATCTAAAAATAGAAGAAATTCAGAAGGGGCAAATACTTTCTCACAGCACTGTAGTACAATCATATTCTCAAAATACAGATCAAATCATAGCTGAGTCAAGCCTGGGAAATTTCAGGAGGAGGAGAAGGACGAAGAAGAAAAAGAAGAAGAATAATATACATGAGAGTTTCTCAACAAGCTGTTTGGGCTGTAATTATTTAAAACTTCCTAAATTAAAAATATCTTTGAAATCATCTGTCTTAATTCCTCACAGCACAATGCCTAAATGGGCAATACCATATTTCTTTTGCATCATTCAGGGCTCAAACTCTCACCCTTAAACACCAAGGGCAAGTCATGAGCTTGTTGAGCTACCTGCCAAGAAAGGCACCATAGATGGCTTCACACTCTGACATACAGTGCTTAACAAATTTATCAGACCACCACGCAATGTAAGGTGTATGCCACAGCTGCCCTAAATTAACAGTGTTGGTAATTACCAAAATAAATTTTATGTTTCTGTTATGGTTAATCCACCAGTATGCTCAAGCTCTTTAACTGAAATGATATTTTTAATGCTAAAATATAATTATTGTTGTTATCCATGAATTTTCAAATTTACCGTTTTACAAAAAAGCAGAAAATAATAGTTAAAGGAAACCTATTATGCTACATTTCCAAATTTATATTTTGATCTTGGACTCCCCTAGAGTACTCCTGATCGTTCAAAGCCCAAAAAAGGGTCCTTATTTAGCTCATACTGCCATCCTCAAAAAAACCCATTTGTAGTCCATTGCAGTCTCTGCCTGCTACGCCTCGTTGGGGCGGCTCTTCCGCTATGGCCCCCACTCCCCGTGTGCCCACTTTCTTCTGACTGGCCAGCTCTGTGGAGGGCGGATCTGGGCGGGACGAGGCAGCAGAACGCAGTTTTCCGGGTCCGTCTCCCCAGAGTGAAACGTGAGACGCGTCTGCTATGTGAGAAGGAATCGATGGGCAAATATCCAATCAAACGCAGTACATGTGTATAGATCTAATTAAATGAACTTGTTCTAATAAACGCAACGGCGAAAGTGGAGGACGCAAGTCGAAAGTCTGGCAGCTCAAGCTCTAATTTGCTATCTAACTACGGCTACTACGGTGAGTACAGCAGTGTTTCTACTCTATAGCTAGGATTGAGGGAAAGCTAGAATCCACCCCATACAGACACATTTGTAGAACGGGTCTACA
This sequence comes from Gymnothorax javanicus, assembly GCA_029692085.1. Lineage (NCBI taxonomy): Eukaryota > Metazoa > Chordata > Actinopteri > Anguilliformes > Muraenidae > Gymnothorax > Gymnothorax javanicus. The sequence continues at coordinate 16,860,194 of CM056204.1, forward strand.
TACCCAAGTGTAGACCGGAGACTGTAGAAATCCGGTGGGTCTGAGTTTAGAGGGAAACATGGACAGCGAGGAGCAGCAAAAAGTGGACCAACAACTTATGGACTGCTTCGGTGTGTGTTATAAGGACCTGCTGGTTCGTGTGCATAACTGTGGTGTGTCGTTAGCGTGGAGAAACAAACAGCTTCTGCAGCGCTGGTATATAACAAAGGGGCGAAAGCTCCAGGCTAAACAGCCTTTTCGGAAATTGCCCGTGGTAATGGTTTACTTATTGCGTCGGAATGACCAATGTTTGCTCATGGAAAATGGGCGCGATAAGCCGCTTTCACACTGGACGTGAAACGAATTTTGCATTGAGTTTGAATGTAATCTGTCACGCAAAAAATTAGTTTCGCGTCCGGTGTGAAAGCTGCTTAACGCGCCCTTAACGCGCGGTATTTATTTTGCGTCTTTGCATTGACTTTGAATGTAATCTGTCGCGCGAAAAATTAGTTTCGCGTCCGGTGTGAAAGCTGCTTAACGCACGCATAACGCGTGTATTCGCATCTTTGCATTGACTTTGAATGTAATCTGTCGCGCGAAAAATTCGTTTCGAGTCCGATGTGAAAGCAGCTTTATGGATGGTACGCGACAGCTAGAGAGACCTCCGGTTATGTTATGAACATAATACAGGTTTTACAGACCGTAAGTTCCGTGAGCGTGGATAAGTTGCTTATGTGGAGCTAGCGAATCGATCACTTCTACAGGAAAGAATTTCCTATTCAATCTCTGCATTTTTCGGCTTTTTATTAGCCACAACAATTTCTAAAGGGGGATGAAATTATGTCACAGTAGTGCAGAGAAATCGTTTGTTATACTAGACATGTTGGAGCTTCTGCATTTGGCGATTGCTTTCACGGTAGCATCAGACAGCTAGCCCAGATATTATTGAAGTATCCGGCTGATCCCGGTCATGGATAAGTGAAGTGATCACAAGCAGCCATTAACAAACCCAAACATGTATCCCAAGCTCTGCAAATCCTATGTCTGGTCTAACTGCAGCCTTTTTAGCCCAACTTTGCGGACACATACAGCACCTCTCCGGTTAGCTTCAACTGCAGTGGCTACAATCGGGCAACGGTTATGATGAAACTGCCACATTGATGCTTACCGAAGTAACACAAGCGTACCGATCAGAATTACTGCATATAAGTGAACCAGGAGCATTTTTAATTGGCACGGCACGCAAACTAACATGCAGTAGGGGGTAACCAAGCGGTCATAACAACCACAGAGACAAACCCTTGCAATACAGGTTTTACAGACAGCAAGTTCCGTTACCGTGGACAGTTGTACCAAGCATCCAAATTACAAACAAGTATAAAAAGTTAGCTTCAAATGAGGTTTATGTTCACATACCTTCTGTTAAATGTCTCCTGATATTACTCTTGCATATTTAGGACACAAACATTAGCAACAGTAACTTGGCTACGTTAGCCCCAGTGCTACAGCCACAATCAACTGGTTATCACGTTAGGTTGGCTTATGCAGTAAAAGCAACTTACAGCTTCAGCGTCTGTGAGTCACGGACAGTCGCTACCGATCCAGGCTTTATCTTCAGATATTTTTCAAAGCCTGCATTTGAGGCCAGTTGTTAGTGCTAACTATCGTTAGCGGTCCTGCTAGCCACCTGTAACACATTAGCTTCACTTACATTATTTGCTGTTATATCGTTACTTACAGCTTGTGGCTTCGAGCGCTTGATCGATGCAACTGCTTCAGGTTTGAGAAGCAGCTGAAACGCTTATCCTGTGTCGAATTATCCTTTATTGACAAAGCTGTCTTTGGTGAAATGCTGAGCAGAAACA